>JAHRHZ010000116.1:453379-480420 GCA_024137785.1 Ginglymostoma cirratum | reverse complement strand
AGTAGTGTTTCGGATAAAGCAACCGCCCAAATATATTACCTCACTTACTCAACCGTCCCGTGTCTGCTCCTGCTCGACGCGCACTCCGCCTGTTCTCTAGATAAGTTTTTAATGGGGAAGCGTTCCTTCCCCTGCTGCCATCGCGCCTCCTTCCGGACTCCCGCCGCTGAAACAACTGAAATAATAATAATATAGTTATCGAAAAATAATAAAGTTTAATAATAACTGTAAGCAGGTTCTGGTCTGGTCATATCCTGCTAAAACGCGTTGCAAATCTGAAACATGGCAATGTTCTCATTCAGCTACTCAGCTCAAATGCGAGGACAGTTGCTGACAAGGTAACTGTAGGATGCATCAAGAACATTCAATGTATTTGTTCTATTTTATTCTTCTGATCTCGACTGCTGTTCAGAGAGCAGATTTGCTAATGTCTGCATCAACCAGCAAAACAAATAACAGCAAGGGCACATGGTCATGGGAAAAACACATGGTACATTGGCCTTTATTTCAAATTTAGTGGACGACAGAAGAAAATATGCTTCCGAAAAGTACACAAGGCACCAGTCAAACCACAGTTAGCAACATTGAACACTTTTGTACGCTTTGTCGAGGGAAAGACATATTGGCATCAGGAGCAACATGGAGAACATTTACTTGGCTCATCTGAGGTATGGGAGGGCTCTTTTATGATCAAAAGTTGAATAAATCGGACCTGTATTCGGAGAAATACAGACGAATTAGAGGCGACTATATTGAAAAATATACAATATTCATAGGAAACTTAACAGTATGCATGCGAACAGGGCGATTTTCTTTATTGGAGAATGTGGGAACAAAGGTCACAATCTCAGTCTGAGAGTTCGAACGTTTAAGACAGTGTCATAGAGTATACAGTCATAGAGCTTCACAGCACGGAGACAGGATCTTCGGACCAACCGGGTCCATGCTGAGCAGAATATCGATCCATGTTAACCCCATTTCCCTCCATTTAACCCAGATCCTTTTAACCATTTCCTATCCGAATACTGGTCCAACTGCCTTTTAAATATTGTCAACACACCTGCCTTAATCGCTTCGGCTGGCAGCTCAACCCACATGCATACCACCCTCTGTGCAAAAAAGTTTCCTCTCAGATTCCTGTATATTATTTCCCCTCTTATCTTAAACTGATGCCCTCTACTCCTCGATTCCCCAACCCTTTGAACAAATACAGAGTGCATTCATGCTAACCATGCCTCTCATGATCTTATCCACTTCTTTAAAATCACCCCGAGTTTCCTACAATCTAAAGAAGAAAATTCGTAGCTTGTCCAAACTCTTCCTATAACTCAGTCTCATGAGGTCTGGCAACATCCTTGTAAATTTCTTTTGCACAAGGTCCAGTTTAATACACCATTATATAACAAGGTAACCAAAACTGAACACAGTACTCTCAGTGCGGCCTCACCTGTCGTGTACAACTGCAACATAACTTCCCAACTTCCGTATACAAATGCCCTAACTGACGAAGTCCAGTGTTCCAAAAGCCTTCTTCACTGCCCTCCCAGTGACTCCACGTCAGAGAAAAGTTTACCTGCACCCCAACATCCCTCTGTTCTGCTACACTCCTTAAGGCCCTACATTTAACTATGAAAATCCTACCTTGATTTGACTTTCCAAAATGTAACACCTCACACTTATCCATATTGAACTCTATTTGCCATGTCTCGACTCACTTCTCCATATGATCAAGATCCTGCCACAATTTCTGTCAACCTTCCTCACTGCCCACAATTCCGCCTATTTTAGTGTCATCCGCACTGTTACTAATCATGTATTTCACATCCTCATCCAAAACATTTGTAGAGATAACAAACAGGAATGGGCCACGCACCGACCTCTGAGGCACACCACTCGTCAAAGGCCTTCATTGCAACAAACATCCATTCCAGTATTACTCTCTGCGTCCCCCCATAAAGGCAATGGTGTATCCAATTTGCCAGCTTCCCTGGATTACATGCGATCTAACCTTCCAGAGCAGCCTCGCAATGTGGAACATTATCAAAGGATTTACTAAAATCCACGTCGACTATGTCTACCGTCCTGCTCTCATCAATGATCCTGCTCACTTCGTCAAAGAACAACAACAAATTTGTAAGGCATACTCTCCCATGCACAAAGAAATCCCTTGCTGATTACATTGAATCAAACCCTGAATTTCTAAATGCATGTATATCATAACCCTCAGAATCTTCTCAAGTATCTTATCTATCACAGACATTAAGCTTACTGGTATATAATTCCCAGTTTGTTCTTTGCAGCCCTTCTTGAATAAGAGCACAACATTCGCTAAATTGCAGTCTTCTGGAACCTAACCTGTGGCTAATGATGACGCAAATACATGAGACAGGACCCGTGCAACTTTTTCTCGAGCATCTTGTATGGTTATTGGATACATCCAATCAGGAACAGGAGATTTATTCACATTCAATTATTCTAGCACTTCTAACACCTCACTGACAATGATATGGACTGTCCCTGAGATATGGCCACGAACGACCCCATGTTCCCAAGTCTTCATGTCTTTCTCCACGGTTAACACAGAGGAGAAATATTCACTGAGATGAGGAGGACATGCTTCTCTTAAGATATTGAGGATCGCTGGAAATCATTACTACAGGTTGCAGTTAAGTTTGATACATTATTCCTATATAGGCTGAGCATTCTGGGAGAAGTGAGCACAGTCACCATGACTGATCAGCAGAGTGAAGAAGAACAAGTGAAAAGGAACCAGAAGCCCCAAACATTACGTCACAGTAGTGTTTCCATTTTTCTCTACTTCTCTAACCAAAAGGAAAGAGGGGAGAGAGCCTTAGGAGGCTGTTCAGAAGTTTTTTTGTATCCTCAAGATTATTTGGTATTCCTGATTAGATTGCACTGCAATTTATTGAACCAGACAATACAGCCAGTTGGTATAAGTGCGGGCTTGGATGAATTCTGGGCATCAGTGATTAAGATAAGCAAGGTAAGGTTATATTATCTGTCTTATTGTAAAGGTGTAGAGATGGCAATTAGGACAACGGTATGCTGCTCCTGCCGGATGTGGGATATCATGGATCAGTTAAGTGTCCATGACGCAATGACTACAGGAAGTGAGACTGGCTGCAGCACCTCATGGATCGTTTATTTTGGTTTGGAGCCGCAGCTGGACACACTGAGGAGCATACAACAGGCAGACAGTCTGGTAGACACTTGTTACAGGAAGGTGGTCCAACCACCTGTTCAGTCAGGTCGACGGGTGACTGACAAGAGCGGCCAGCAGGTAGTGTAGGACTCTCCTGTGGCTACTTCCCTCTCTAACGTATATACAGTTTTAGATACTGGTGGTGGGGGTGGATAACCTCTCAGGAGACTATGACAGCAGTAGTCAGGCCTGTGACACCACAACTTTCTTTTCTAGTGAAGGGCCATGCAAGATCCAAGCAACTGATAGTGGTCGGGGACTAAATAATTAGGGTCTCAGACAGGCGTTTTTGTGGCTATGTCTGAGTCTACAGGATGGAGTGTTGTCTGCTTGGTGCCAGGGTCAATGAAGTCTCTGAACAGTTGCACTACATTCTTAAGGGGGAGGGTGAGCAGCCAGAGGTAGTGGTACACATTGGTACACGCGACATAGAGAGAAAAAATGGATTATGTTCTGTTGAATGAGTGAAGGAAATTGGGAAAGAGGCTGTATGGTAGTAATCCCAGGGGTACTACCGGTACTGAGTCCTAGTGAGACAGGGAGTCAAAAGATATAACAGATGAATACATGGCACGAGATGGTGCAGGCCAAATGGTTACAGGTTCATTGATCATTGGAATCCCCTATGGGGAAGGGGTGACCTGTACAAGAGGGATGCATAATATCTACACTGGAGAGGAACAGATATTCACACAGTGATGTTCTTCAGTGCGACTCGGTACAGTTTAAAGCAGAGTGACAGAGGTTTGGGAATCAAAGCAGCAGGTCATCGAGAGTAGGTATTGAGGTGAAGATAGATGATATGAACATTAAATCAGAAAGAAAGGACAGGCGGAGAAGTAATTGAAGACGATGGTAATAATGGGCTGAAGTGTGTTCATTTCAATACATTGAGTTTTATAGGTAAAGTAAATGATCTTAGGGCCTTCATCAGTACATGGTATTGTGTCTTTACAGAAAGTTGGTCGAGAGAGAGAGACAGGCGTGGCTGCTCAAAGTTCCAGGGTTTCGTTGTTTTTGAGAAGAGGAATGCAAATGAGATGGAGGAGTTGCTTTACTAACAGTAATAATGTTACATCTGCATTCAGAAACAACATCCCGGGGGACTCATCCACTGTGGCAATATGGGTAGAGCTCAAAAATAAGATGGGTACAAACACTCTGATAGGATTATTCGAAAAGCACTTCAAGAGCCACTGAGATATTATGGAACAAATATGTAGGCAGATTATGGAAACGTGCATTAAAACATAGTTGTCATCGTGGGTGACTTTAACATTCTCCATACTGACTGGATCTACCTTGGAGAAAGACGCTTAGGCGGGGCCAAATGTACTACATGCATCCAAGAGGGTTTGTCGAAACAGTATGCAGATAGTCCAACTAGAGAAGTGGTCATACTAGACTTTGTATTGTCTGATGAACTTGGCCAGATGACTGAACATTCAATGGGAGAGCACGTTGGAAATAGTGATCACATCTTATTAAGTTCTCAGATAACGATGAACAAGGATAATTCAGGAGCTTGTGGTAAGGTACTAAGTCAGTTGAGGGCAAATTACAACAGTAATGGACAAGAGCTAGAGAATGTTAATTCGGAGGAAATGTTATCAGATATGCCCAAAGTTGACATATGGGAACTGGGGAGAATTGAAGACTGGAATGTTGTAATAAGAATGAAGGACAGGGATGGCAAGGTAAGGGACCCTTGGATAACAAGAGAGATTGTGACTTTAGTCAAAAGGAGAAACAAAAAGAAGCGTATGTAAATTTTAGGAAGCTAAAATTGGGCAGGGCCAATGTGGACTATAAGGAAAGCAGCAAGGTACTCAAGCAGGGAATTACGAGAACATGAAGGATAAACAGGGTTAAAGAGAATCTGAAGGCATTCGATACATACAAAAAGAATGAGAGCTAACTGGAGAGAAGGTAGAACCAGCTTTCCTGCTCCACTGATGCTGCTTGGCCTGCTGTGTTCATCCAGCTCTACACCGTGTTATGTCAGAAGGTAGAACCACTCAGCGACAAAGGATAGGACTTGTGCTTAGAAGCAGGGGATGTGGGTGAGTTCCTAAATAAGGAATTTGGATTGATATTCGCTGAGGAAATCATATGGAGGATAGTGTCATTTCTATAGAGCATGTTATTATAATGGGGCATTGTGAGGTGAAGAAAGAAGTGGCATTGGATTCTTGAAGAGCATTAAGTTGGATTCGTCCCCGCAGCCCTATGGGATCTACTCCAGCTTATTGAGAGAGAGGAAAATGCTGCAGTCTTTGTCTTTGTATCCTCACTAGCCACTGGAGAAGTGCGGGAGCACTGGTGAGATTTTTTTCCCTCTGTTCATGAAAGGAAATAGGGATATTGCAGGAATCTATACACCAGTGAGTTTCACATCGTTGGTTAGGAAGGTAATAGGGAGAATATTTCGGAATATGAGTTACATACATTTGGAAAAGCATAATCTAATTAGGGGCAGTCAGCATGGCTTTGTGCAGCGCAGGTCATGTCTCACTAACGTGTTTTTTTTTTGACAAAGTTACGAAATTGATCGATGATGGTAGATAGTGGGTGCTGTTTACATGCATTTTAGTCAGTCTTTCGACAAGGTTCCTCATGGTCTACTCATCGAGAAGGTTGAGATGCATGGAATCGACGGTGACTTGGCCGCTTGGATTCAGAAATGTCCTGTCCACTGAAGGCAGAGGGTAATAGTGGAATGGTGTTTTTCAGCTCGAGGTCTTGACTTGTGGTGTTCCACTCGTCTTCTGATATTTGTGATATATATATAAATGACTGATATGAAAATGTAGATGGGTTGGTTAGTGAGTTTGCAGACGACGCAAAGATCTGTGCAGCTGTGGATAGGGTAGATGTGGTCAAAGGATACAATGGCGTATTGTTCATTTGCAGACATGGGCGGAGAAATTGTGGATCGAGTTTTATCCGTGTAAGTGAGAGGTTCTGCACTTTGGGAGATTACATGATAAAGAAAAGTATACAATTTATGACAAGACTCGAAACAAAATTGATGTGCAGAAGGAATTTGGCGGTCAAGCCCATAGGTCTCTGAAAGTGGCCATCCAATAAGCTACGATGGTAAATAAGACCTATGGCATGTTGGCCTTTTTTGGTCATGGAATTGAGTACAAGAGTCAGAATGTCATTTTGCAGCCTTATAAGTCTTTAATTAGGTCACATTTAGAGTATGAAATTCAGTCCTGGTCACCACATTACGGGAAGGATGTGGCGTTGTTGGAGTGGGTGCATAAGAGGTTGAACAGAATGCTGGTCTGTTTTGAGGGTACGAACGATAAGGAGAGGCTTCAAAAACCCATATTGCTTTCTTAAGCTTAGGACGCTGAGGGGAGACTTGATAGATGTTTATAAAATTATGAGATGCATAGATAGGGCTGACAGTCAGAATCTTACTTTTTGCTACAGTTGAAGTGTTGAATCCTAAGGTGAGAGGGGGCAAATTCAAAGGAGGCGTGAGAGGCTGTTTGTTTTTTACACAGGGAATGAAAGGATTCTGAAGCATACTACCAAGGGTGTGGTGGAGGCAGATTCTGTATGTGTATTTAAGGAACTTTTAGATTTGTCACATAAATAAGCACGGAATGGAGGGATATGTACCAAGGACAGGCAGAAAGGAATAGTTTCATTTGGTGTTACGTTTTGCACAACGAAGGGCCCGTTTTCTGTACTGTACATTTGTATCTTCTATCTTGTATTCATGGATGCAACAGACAGATTTTCAATCTATAAGTGAATTGAAGTTTATATGAAAAGACAGGAAAGTGAAGTTGAAGCTTGTTTTAACATCAACCTCATTGAGTGGTGAGTGGACTCGAAAGCCTGAAAGGCCGAATTCTACTCTTATGTCTTTGATCTATGGCCTTACAAAACGGGAGAAAACTGC
The DNA here is from genome assembly GCA_024137785.1 of Ginglymostoma cirratum. Classification (NCBI taxonomy): domain Eukaryota; kingdom Metazoa; phylum Chordata; class Chondrichthyes; order Orectolobiformes; family Ginglymostomatidae; genus Ginglymostoma; species Ginglymostoma cirratum. Next base: position 473,275 of record JAHRHZ010000116.1, on the reverse strand, counting down.
ATCAATCCCCTGATATGATCTTAACCCAAGTGTTTTCAGGTATCGCCAAGAAACACGCATCCTGTACCATATGAACGTGGATCTTTAAACTTCCTGCTTCAGGCCAGATCTAAATTCACGGCAAGTCAGAGTTGATTATTCAGATCAGCGCTGGGAGAGAGATCGACATCCCGCGGTCCCCACTGAGTGGAGTTAAACTGGTTTTACGGCGACACCAGTCTTGCTGAATCGTAGCGTCACATATCAGGAAGCTCGAACACACGGGCACTCCGCCCTCGCCACTTACTTTCAATGTTGCTTCTCCCTCACAGCTTGCCTTTGTGTTCACATGTCCAGGGCACCCACGTGTAGATGCCGCACTATAACTGGCGCAGAGCTGAGTTAGGCATAAGAGAGCGCTGACTTCTCAAGGAGCCTCTCCCAGCCTGAATCTGCAGACACTTTACACAAAACAATTGGATCCGACATGGAGCTGAGCTTTACTTTTCTCCTCATCTCCCTAAATTACTTACTTTTCCCTTTTGGTGAGTGTGGCTGATAATTCTGTCAGAAATATTTAACGTAACATGCTGATAAGTTCTGTTAGATTGATATTTCTGCATTTTTGAATCATTTTACGTTGTACTTCATTGTATTGTATTGCATTGTATTAAACTCAATTATACAATATTAAATTTATGTTGTTTCTGTTTTTCTATATATTTTCCGAAGCTGCTTCTAACAGAAACGAGGTGTTTCAATCTTCAGAGTCAGTGGTCGTTATCGAGGGAAAAACTGCCAACTTTTCTTGTTCCACCACAGAATCAGGGCGGATACTACAGTGGTACAGACAGGACCCGAATGGAGCCATGAAACATCTGGTGAGCGGTACTGGTGATCGGGGCAGGATCAAGGCTCGGTTCAGTTCGACAGAGAAGACCAGTGCTTTGAATGTTCATGACGCTCGAATGATAGACAGTGCCACCTATTTCTGTGCAGTAGAGACACAGTGGAACGAAGATCGATGAGGACCGTACCAAAACCTACTCAGTGCAACACTCACCGTTTATACTCTGTGCAGTTGTCAAACTGTTGGGTGTTTTGCAACAGTATTCTTCAGTTTCCATATAAGTTGACGTTGCCCTGTTCTGGGTTTACTTCTTAATATCAGACACGAAGGTGATATATTTAAAAAATGTTAAGTGTTTTCTGTTACAGTAGAAAACCGATAGGACTTGGCATCAATGATCTTTTCCAAATGTGGCCATGTTGTTGCTGAAGATTTATATCTCAGGCATTGCACGCAATCCCCATATCCGTAGGAGTTCAAAGCTCTGGGGTCATAGTTGGAATAACCATGCAAGATTTAAACGTTTTCTCTGCTTCTGTCAGTACGCCAACATTTTAGGTCTGATATTTTTCAAATTGAAAAAGACGAGAAAATCAGTTATGTCCCAAGACTTGTGACTCTTTATTCATTGGAGCAAGGTCAGAAATATAAGTATTCAATGTATAAACTTGTCAATATTTACAAAAAGATAGCAGGTGACAGAAACTCTTGTCTGTCTCCCTGAAGCAAAACAATTAAACGATATATTTGATTGAGATGCTACAATGTTAAGTGGTAAAAGAAGATCGCATTTTATTGTTTCCCACACTAGAAAAAGTAATATCAATGAAGAATACAGCACAGAAACCGTCTCTTCGGCCGGTCAAGCTGGCGCAGACACACTTTAACATTCCATACTTAAATGGTCTTCACTTACAGAACGATATTGCAAACACACCTATAAAAGATAAATAAAAAGTGTGAAATTTTAGTTGTTATAATTAAATTGCAGTCTTTTTAAGAACTGAGATGTAAAGGCAGAAGAATATTTACTTCTAATTGTTTAAAACGTGGTCAGGTGAAAGCACTGAGCTGTTTAGCCAATGTAAATAGTGGGCAAAGTGTGACATTAAATATCTCTTTCAAAGGCGTGCTGAAAAGTGTGACCAATTCTATGCCTGAACAATTCATGATCTGGTTTTTGAAGCGTTTTCTACTTTTTTTTTCAATGTCAAACTCGTTGAACAACGAGCAGGTGCAGGAAGGTCACAGAGTTCTGACTGAATATCCAACCGTCGCTATTGCTGCACCATCAGCTCTGAGAGCAACTATGAGTCACAGCACATTTAGTCTGATTTGAGTCTGTAGTTTCCCCGGCTTCCGCAGCTTCTGTTCCCTGTTCTTCTGACCTAATTGTATACTTGCGTGATTGCAGCATAAAAATTAGGATGTTTTGACAACAATATATGTGGCTAGATTTTCACATCTTTCCTCCCCGTTTCTAAGGGAAGATAAACTGGTACTGGAAGGAGTCCAGAAAATCTCCAATCAGTTGATTGCAAGAATGGAAATAATTCCCTTTGAGGAAAATTTGAATAGATTGCGCTGGCATTCATTGGAGTTCAGAAGAATGAGAGGCTATCTGATTGACGCATACGTTTCTCGGAGACCTTGTATGGTGCATGCTGAACAGTTTCCCCTGTGAAGGAGTGTAGGAACAGAATATATTATCTCAGAGCAAGGATTTCAGACAGAGAGAAGGAGGAAGATTTTCCCTCAGAGGGCAGTGTATTTATGGAATTAATCACTGTAGAGGGTTGCCGAGGAAGGATTATTAAATATATTCAAGGTTGAAATACACAGAGTTTTAATCAGTAAGGGATTCGAGCCTTATGGGATATTGCAGAAAACTGGAATTGAATATTGTCAGAATTAATCATGACCACATCCCATCTAAGACTGCATTGATGAATGCTTATTTCTGCTCCTATATGTTATTGTCCTATGGAAGCATTTACTGCTCGGGAGAAGACGGTAGTGGACTGCCTTTCTAAACTGCTGCTGCTGTCCATACTCTGCACATTCAGCTGCAGTGATATTGACAAAGCCATTTCCAGGACCTCCACAAAACGACTTTGAAAGAATGATGCCATATTTAAAATTCAACGCGGCCTTTTCCTTGCAAGCGATTGTGGTGTGTTTGTTTTACCATATCTCCTTTACCCTCGTAAACAAAAAATAAGCACACGTGTCACGTGTTTGCAAAGGAATGGGAGAGAAATGAATGTCTTTCGGACGGCATACAAAATAGAAGAAGTAAATAAAGTGAATGTACAAAGAATAGCAAATGCTGAATTGTGTTAAAATTTCACGAAAAGTCGTCATTGGGAATCTGAAAAGTGCGAGATTATGGAATTAACTTGAAGATAATTAATGACAGAGAACATGGATAAATATTCTGTTTATATTTGTGATCTAATTATCTTGAAAACGTTTGATGAAGTAGTGAACAGAGACTTTGTTCCTGCCTTGTAGCCAACGCTGTTACTTATTGATAGGCTCTGTTGCTGACAGCTAATCGAAAACCAATAGAATTGTGAATAACCATGGGAAACACACACACACGCGCGCGCGCACACACACACACATTCACAAAGGTGACCATGGCCCTAATTGACTGCACATGCGACAAGATTCCGTTATTATGGCTTCAACAATCAACCTTATCGCTGAGAAGTCATTGATCTCACTAGAGATATCTTATTTACTTGGGTGCGCTGAGAAATGAGAAAAATAGCTCAAAATTCATCTAAAGCTGCAATGTAAAACAATAATAAGATAACATTTTACGATTAAAATTTAATAATTGTTAACGATTATAACAATATAGCCTGTCTGCAATTCAACACAATCATATGAAACATTCTCCAAGGAAGTAAAAAATATTGACTTTTGACAGATCTCCATTGAGTAGAGCTCTGCCTATTAGCAACATTTCAGGACCGTCACTGTGCCTGTATCAATATGACAAAAGAAAATGACAGAAAATAACATGGTGTTGTCTAACATGATGACCAGGTAGGGCCAGGTTTATGAACATAACTGGACTGGCGGTCTGAGGTATGTTTATTTTAACGCAAGGTATGTAACAGGAAAGACCAAATAATCTTAGAGCCTGCAATAGTACACGGGAGTTATTGAAGAAGCTTGGTTATGCGAAGGGCTACTCAATGTTCTCAGGATGAGATGTGTAAGGCAGGATATAGAGCGATGTTTAATCAGTAGGAGAGTTGAATTGCTGTTTGAGGACACTGTCAGATCCAAGAGAGGACTTGTTATAGGGCTTATCCAACAAGACTATATGCGTGGAATTTAAGGAGAAGAAAAATGCAATCACTATGATTTTGTTGTACTACCAGCATCCGAATAGACAGCGATCAATAGAGGAAGAGAGCTTTATGCAGGTTATATGGCGGGGGGAATGGAAAAACAGTAGGGTTTTTCTCATGTGCAATTTTAACTTCTGCAAAATTGACAGTGATTCCACTAATGCCAGCGGCTTAGAAGAGAAGTACCTGTTAGGTCCAGATATCCAAGAAAATTTCTTGATGAAATATACAGAGGATTCAGCTAGGAAAAGTGTTGGAAAGACTTTGCATTCATAATTGAGAGTCGCCAGTTGTTGAAATTTTCAGTGGTGAAACTTTTGGGATCATTAACCTGACGCCGGAATTTGCACGATAATTATGAATGAAGGCTTGATTGGTCCTAGGGCGAATGTGTTGAAGTGAGTGTGTGGTGGAAGGGTCTGAGGGGAGGCTAATTACAACAGTATAAGGCAGGGACTCGTGACGTTAGATTGGAGTCGCTCTTTCAGTGTTACTACTTGTCTAACTTATGGGAGTTTTTCAAAGGTCAATTGATTAGTGTTCAGAACCAACATTTTCCTGTGATGATGAAAAATAAAAATGACAAGGTTCCGTAAATTTTGTTGACACAACACTTTCAAAGCTCAGTCAAAAAAAAAGCAAGCTTCCGTAAGGTTTGGGAAACTGAAATCAAACAATGCCTTTGACGAGTACGAGAGAAGCAAAAAGATGTTATTCAGCAAGAAAATGGGAGGGTGAGAAGGAGCCATGAAATGCTCTTGCCAAATAAGATTAAGGAGGCTCCCAGGCGCATGAAATATACATAATCGGAGTAAAAACATAATTCAGGAAAGGGTTGTCCACTCAAGGACAAAGGAGGAAATTTACGATTCGAGCTTAAGGAAATTGCTGAGCTGCTCAATGAGTGCTGAGATTTGGTGTTCACCAAGGAGACAGAAATAGATGATCGTAAATTAGAGTGTTATTTTTATATTCTTTCGTACATCCACATTAATAAAGGAGATGTGAGGGCGCCTCGAAAGGCATTAAGGTCGATAAGTCCCCAGGCGGTAATGGGAAATATCCCAGGTTAATAAGGATGCAAGAGAGGGCATTGGTGGGACCTTCTAGGAGACCTTTCTCTACCCTTTCAACATAGGTGATATCCCAGAAGGCTAGAGAATAGCTAACGTGGCTCCTATGATAAAGAAGGGCAACAATAACGATCTACTGAATTATAGGCCAATGAGCTTTACATCAATGGTAGGGACATTATTGGAGAAAATTATTAATGGCTAGAACAATGTAGCGCTTTAAATATTTGGGAACGAGGTAGAGAATGGAGGACATATTTTTCGATATCATCTCGGACCGCAGTATTGTATGTACCTTCAGCGATTTTCCCGGCTTGGAAACATAACGTCATAGTTCATGAAATTTGGAGAATGACAGCGTTTGCAACCTGCAATTAATCCACAAGTATAATAATATCATTTCCTTCATAAGAGCTACGAATGAAAAGCATAAAGCATTGAATTAATTGTGTTTATTTCCTCAAAGTGGGTTCATGCAGCAACTCAATTATTATCCCTCTTGAGACTAACATCTAGAATAAATGAGGGAAACATCGACTGTGTGACAGACTCGGGCTCGCAGTTTTTGGGATTTATTTAGATACCCAAAGACGATGCATGGGCCAGCAAAAGGTATATTTTATGCGATTGGCTATCCGGTTCTTGCTGTTATTGGTGTTCCTGGTAAGTATTGAACCACAAAAACATTATTTAGTTTATGTATTTATTTTTAGAACTTCCCAGAAATGGTGACTCTTCTCTTTAAGGATTAGTCTTAATTTTGGATAAAAATACAGTGTTATGCGAGATTAATGAACAGAACTGGATACATATCGCTTTCTAGAGGATTATACGCTGATATTTACATTAAAATCCATTTTTATTATCCGTATTATGGAGTGTTTCAAGATAATTCCACTTCATTTTGCCGCATGTTAAAAAATGCTGTTTGAATTGATGAAATATAAAACATACAGTATGAAGTTCCAACAGCATTAAGCTTTATTATAAGTGAACAAAAGCATTCTAATGAACATAATTTAGATGAAAAAGACATGCCTTTATGTTGCAAGAGGACGTGCTGGTCGTGCACTGATGATGTCACTGGCTGTTTGAGACAGGGCTAAAAATCTCACACTGCCAGCTGGAGTGGTTGACATTCAATTAACGAAATCTGGCAAACGAGTTTAGAGTCTAAGATAACAAGCATGGGGCTGGATGAACACAGCAGGTCAAGCAACATCATAGGAGCAGGAAAACTTGACGTTTCGGGCCTAAACCCTTCATCACAAATGGAGGAGGGGAAGAGGGTTCTGAAATAAATAGGGAGAGAGGGGGAAGTGGATAGAGGATGGATAGAGGAGAGGATAGGTGGAGAGGAGGCAGACAAGTCGAAGAGGCGGGGATGGAGCCAGTAAAGGTGAGTGTAGGTAGGGGGGTAGGGAGGAGATAGGTCAGTCCAGGGAGGACGGACAGGTCAGGGGGGCGGGAAGTATTGGCTCCATCCCCGCCTCTTCGACTTGTCTGCCTCCTCTCCACCTATCCTCTCCTCTATCCATCCTCTATCCACCTCCCCCTCTCTCCCTATTTATTTCAGAACCCTCTTCCCCTCCTCCATTTCTGATGAAGGGTTTAGGCCCGAAACGTCAAGTTTTCCTGCTCCTATGATGCTGCTTGACCAACTATGTTCATCCCGCCCCATGCTTGTTATCTTGGATTCTCCAGCATCTGCAGTACCTTTTATCTCAGATTTTAGAGTCTATATGGGTTACCATTAAACGAAAAAGTTAAAAGAAAGTTTGCTTAGTTCAGTTTTGTCCGGCAGAGATGGAAATCAATCATCCTTTTTTGGTCTATCCTTCATGTGATTCCAGGCATACGGAAATATCAGTGATTCTGAACTGCCTTCTACAATTGTCGAGTAAGTGATTTCCCCAGCAATTAGTGATCATCTTGCAACAGAATGAACTACAATTTTTGTAACTGATGATGCACCTTTTCTTGTTCAGATCGACTTTAAACAATTGAAATAAATTTTGGGAAAATGTAGATTGCTATTATTAGCAGATATCATTGTCACTGGAAAAAGTGAGTTTTGTTTGGTTATCTCTAGTTATCATTTTACAAGGTTAATGCATGACTCCTGCCATAAACATTACAATACGTCTTAAAGATTGCTTTATAGGAGTTTCAACAAACACATTTTATATCAGAACATCGTGGAAACTTCGCACCAGACGGCCAGCATCTTGATTAAAGAAGTAAAGTACAAGGAAAGCACTGAATAAGAAAGGAGAAACAAGAGATAGGGAATTCCGCAGATTCGGTATGAACAGATAAAGGCATAATTGGCACTAATGGAGCATTGATACCAAGGATAGTGGCATTGCTCGAACACTTACATTTCAGGTAGCTTCCTAATGTTGCAAGTATTGGAGCGGTAAATCTGTGGATGATTGGAACTTTAATGGATGAGATCATGAAAGCCAGATCATTGTTGCAAGAGGAGAGAAGGCCAGTCAATGAGTGTAGACTTGTCGATTGGAAATTATTTGTTCTGCATTAAAGTACTGGCAACAAATGTTTCGACTAAACTTAAATTGGCAGTCATGGATGGACTTTGTGGCCAGAGGGCAGACTTTGTGATGTGTCACATTGCAGTATTTTGTGGAATGGCAAATGCTTAATTCAGAATTGGGCGTTAACGATATTTTTGGCTGTGTCTGGTTCTGGAGGAAATTGGACAGATCAATTGCTTTCTTTCTTGTACCACATTGGACACAGCAGTATCTTATGTTTCGAGTCATGCCCTCAACAGCTCTCTATTTTTCTCTCTTACAGCCAATTTGGTGGCAATCGTAATTCTATCCCGGGGACAATGTGGACTCTCTCGGTGTGTAACTTACTACTTGGTGGCAATAGCAGTGAGCGATTTCCTCGTGATTATCACCGGGTGCATTCTCAACCGAATCAGTCGCATCTATTTTATCTACAGTGCACTGTCAACAACCACCGGTTGTGCGCTGAGTGCCGTGCTGGTCTACTTTAGCCGGGATGGCTCAGTATGGCTGACAGTGTCCTTCACCATTGACCGTTTCGTGTCCATCTGCTGCCAAAATCTGAAGAACAGATACTGCACTAAGAAAACAGCGTCGCTAGTCATAGGCATTGTCTGTCTCCTGAATGCTGTCAAGAATGTCCCTTTTTACTTTTCTTACAACCCTTTGTACACACTGGATGGTGTGCCCTGGTTTTGTGAAATCAAGTCTACATATTATACCTCGCTCGCTTGGCGGGCCTACGACTGGCTGGACCACATTTTAATGCCATTTCTCCCATTCTTCCTTATTCTATTGCTCAACGTCCTGACCGTCCGTCACATCTTGACAGTCAGCCAAGCCCGTAGGAGACTCCAGGGAACTAAGCATCGCAGTGACCCGGAGTTGGCCAGCCGCAAGAAGTCCATTGTTGTGCTGTTCACCATCTCTCTCAGCTTCCTCCTCCTATGGGTCATTCAAGTTGTACATTTCCTTTACGTGAGTATTCCAGGAAAGGCCTACTTCTCTGGTTTGGATTTTAATGACCCTGATTACGTCCTTCAAGAGGCGACCAACATGCTCCAGATCATCAATTCCTGTAACAATGTCTTCATCTACGCAGTGGCTCAGAAAAGGTTTCGAGGGGAACTGAAGAAGCTGCTGATGTGCTCCATTGACACTGTCACCAGTTGCTATAAAGAATGAAAACTGACCAAAATTCGTCATGTTGTTTTTCTTCCATCAGGAAGACTTGGTTTGGAGAATTGTCTCTGAAACCACTGGAAAAAGTCTTTTAGTCAATCTATCATTATTCAGGCTGCCAGCCCCAGTGGTGCCGTGTTGCAGATACTAAAGAGATCCTGAAAGAATAGAGTCACTGCATGGCCAAACGAGATTCCCAGTGTCTCAAATAAAATATTCGATTTTCACTATTTCAAAAGAAAACAGGATTTCGATAAAGGTTCTGAATCAGCACCTGTTACTCATTCAACACCACTGAAAGTGATAGGTTTTCTGCTTACTTATATGATTAACCTTTGTGTTATTTATGCTCTTGGCACGTTAGATGTCACGTTTCCTGCATACAACAGAAAATGCTATAATTGGCTTCAAACACTTGGTGATAACACGACCCCTTAAAACAGAGAGTTAAAGTGTTCCTCGCATTGTGTTCCCCATTTGTAATTGTCCTTTAACAGGTATTATTGCTCAGCTTTTATCGAGGTGTGTTAAGATCCTATAACGTTGTTGTGCATCTGTTAAGACATGGGACGTCTTGAACATGTCTTTCCTGAAGGGGCATTAGAAAATAACATTGGGGATTGGACGGTCACCATTTCAGGGAATATATCCCAATTCAAAGTTTTCTGAATGAAAATCAAGCCTGCAGCTGCCATGTTGATGTGTAATCCCATGTGCCCCAAATAAGCGGTATCATCACTGCACCAAATTGTACCCTAATATCCGTTTACTCCACTGAAAATAATTCCAATCTATCCAATGTTTCCTCAGCACACTTTGATATGAATATGTTCTGGGAGGTGTTCTGGAATACTGTCCCCAGTTTTTATGTTTCAAATCATTCTGACCCAGTTTCCGTCTCACGTTGTCCTGTCGTTGGCAGTCCAACCATAAATACGTATTGCCATACTGTGGCTCTGTGTATTTTCATTCTTCTGGGAACTTGAATCAAAAATGTTATTTCATAAAAGAAAAAAAGAATCATTAACCACATTCATCAAAAGCAATTGCCTCTCAGTCTTGCAGTGAAGCAGAGGTTATTTTAACTTCAAGCACAATAACTGTGACATTAACAAAAGCGGTTTGGGCACAGCGACACTTCCAGAGAAATGGATATCGAGGCCTCGCCCAAGAAATCAGCGAAGTGTAAGTACAAGAGTATCCAATCTAAGGTTCAATCCATTTCACATGAGCTTAAGGATCTCAATGACGAAGGATGGAGTGAGCCAGTCTGAATAAAGACACAAACTTTATCACAGAGAGATAAGTTTTTGAATGCTCTATGAGATAAATAAATCGATCCCCAAAAGCCAGGGCTCCAATGCTTTCTGTTCAATCATTACCATTATTCACAGCTTCTACTTCTTATGCTGCATGTCCTGACAAACATTGCTACACATTTTCCTTTGTATTTTTTTTTTCTGGATTTCATATTAGCCTGATAATAGTCTAACTTTCAAAGCAGACTCCCTTTAATATCCAAAGCAATTATAATTACTAACCTGATAAGTCTGCTTCTCGTTAAATGAACTAATTATGTTGGGAATAGATTTGGAAGCTGCCTTTTATTCATCACTGTTATGCAGGCATTATATAAGTTGTGCTCTGAGGTGAATGCCAGGTATGGATACTGTGATTACTGGTACTCTAAAATGAATATACAATGCGCTGTGGAAACGCAATTGTTATGAAAGCATCAGAACATATCTGAAGAAGAGTCATATCGAAGTCAAAACATTAGTTCTGCTCATCTCTCCACTGCAATAAATGACGAGTTTCTCAGGCACCTTTTGCTTTGTTTCGTATTTCCAGCATCCACAGGATTGTTTTAAAAAATCAATATTCTCATTGATTCTTACCATCGCGTTTGGTACGTTTTCGAAAATGTATATCATTCACCTGCCGTGTTGTCACACAAAAGTCCTATTTCTGTTCACTTCATGTTCAAGTTAAGCTTACTTTTCTTCAGAACCTATTTTAAAGAAAGCAGTGACTTCCGTAAATGTTCTGTTAACTTCATGTTCATGTCTTATACACTCCCTTACTGGCTGATCAAGGTGTCAAAGGAAAGCAGATGCTTGAAGCTCGAGTCAAAAAATGTGGACCCTGAAAAACAAAGTAGGTCAGACAGCATCCGAGGAGAAGGAAGTCAATATTCCGTGCAGAAACACTTCTTGGATGCTGCCTGACCTGCAGTGCTTTCCCAGTTCCAGATTTATTGACTTTGAATGAAATGTGCTGTGATGTGGGTTTTCAATTTTGTCATCTGAGTTTGACAATCACTCTGAAATATGCTTTTCTTCTTGCTTTGTGAACTATCACAATAGAATGTTCCTGGAGTCTCTAGCTCCTGAATGTTACGAAAACTGTTGTTTAAAAATATTTGATTTTAAACTGTAGGATTAATGAGAAATGTTGCAACATGTTGCAACGTGACTACAAATCAAGCCATAATGGATCAGGAAGAATGGTGGAATGCCCCATTTTTGTTTCTGGGATCATTGTATCATTTTAAGCCACCAATACCGATGTGCATCTTAGCTTTTAAATTGTGACGAAGGGGCTAAGGTAATGGTTTAACCCACACAAGTTTGAATCCTGCCTAATGTCTTTATGCACACACCATACTTAAAAAAAGTTCAAAGCATCGTTTGCATGGACAAGACTGCCTTCGGGACGCGCGCGCGCGCACACACACACGCACACACACACGTTTTATTATTTCTGCCTATTCATCAACCCACCAGAAACTGATGTGAAATTATACAAAATTTGACCGACCTGGCTGCCTGATTCCTTAGAGATAAAAGGTACTGTAGATGTTGGAGAATCCGAGATAACAGGCATGGGGCTGGATGAACACAGCAGGTCAAGCAGCATCTTGGGAGCAGGAAAACTTGACGTTTCGGGCCTAGACCCTTCTGATGAAGGATCTAGGCCCGAAACGTCAAGTTTTACTGCTCCTGTGAGCTTCCTCAAAAATGACGGAAATATCTCTTTCGTCGTAGAGTCGGATTGGAGGTGGAGGAAGTGACGGAGAATGATATGTTGGATGCGAGGGTTGGTTGGGTGATGTGTGGCGTCAAAGAGAATTCTGACTTAATTTTTGTTTTGGGGAGGGGATGTGAGGGCAGAAGTGCAGAAAACGCAAGAGATGTGGTTCAGGGCATTTTTGATCACTGGAGGGGGAAGTTACGACCTTTGAAATATGAGGATATCTAGGACATATGGGAGTGCCCCATATAGAAAGTAGACACTGCAGAGGGTGAGAATTGGGAGTAGGGCATATCATTATTGCAGGAAGGTGTGTGAGAGGAGGTGTAGTCCAGATCGCTGTGGGAATAGGTGGATTTGAAATAGATGCCAGGTTCGAGGCGGTCACTAGAAGTGGAAACAGAGAGGTTCAAGAAGGAGATGGAGATATCGGAGATGGCCTAGGTGATTGTGAGGATGTAGTGAAAGATGTTAGTAAAGTTGATGAACAGTGTAAGCTGCTCGTGGAAGCACGAGGCAGCACCGATGCTGTCATCAATATAACCTAGGAAGAGGTGAGAGATAATGCCAGTGTAGCAACGGAAGAGGGACCGTTACACTTATTCTACGAAGAGACAGGCATAGCCTGGGCCCATGTGGGTGCTCACGGCCACTGCTGTAGTCTGTAGAAAGTGGGAGGATTTAAAGGAGAAGTTGTTAAGTTAAGGATGAGCTTGTTCAAGTTGATGAGGGTGTCGGTGAGGGGGACATGGATAGAGAGAATGATTATCCATCGTCAAGATGAGGTGCAGGGGGCCAGGAAATTGGAGGAGGTGGAGGCCATGCACGGTGTGTGAGAAGTGGATGGGCGTTCCTGCACCGGGGGGCAAAAACAGAGTCAAGGTAAGTCGATATAAATTCAGTGTGGCAGAAGAAGGCAGAGACAATGGGTCGGCTGGGGAAGTCAGGTTTATGGATTCTGGGAAGGAGATGCAAGCGGATGGTGTGGGGTTGTGGAATGATCAGGTTGGAGGTTGTGTGTGGGAGGTCACCTAGGGTGATGAGGTTGTGATTGATTTGAGAGATGCTGGTTTGGTGGCCAGGCTTGAGGACATGATCAAGGGGGTTCTGGGAGGAGGTCTCAGTGAGTTGGCGCCGGGCCACGCATAAGTAAAGTTCACTGAGCAATACCACTACTGCGTCTCCATTAACTGTGGGTTTGAATGTGAGGCTAGGGTTAGACCGAAAGGAACAGAGGTCTACACATTCCGTGGGGGAGAGGTTGAAGTGAATAACAGAGGTAGAGAGGTTGACGTGATAAATTTTGTGACAGCAGTTGGAAATGAGGAGGTCAAGAGAGTGTCGGAGGCCGTGGGGTGGTGTGCAGGAGAAATTCCTCCTCCTCCATTGAATTTACTCCTAATATGCGGCGTTCCACTCCCGCACCTCCCAGATGTCCTCTCGTCTGTATGTATATCCTTCTGTAGGAATACCTTTCAATAAAGGTAAGCATTCTTGCTTAGGATCAAGCATAGACCAAGTTGACGGCTGTGCAGGTAAACCCCTGCATAAGTGGAAGTTTTGTTTCGTGCCTTAAATGGAGGTGAGGGGGGCTGTACCATTAAGCGACTGGGAGGTAATGATATTTTATCATTTTCAAAACTGGAAGTATATTGTTCTTCACCATTTCGAGCATAATTAGTAAACGGTCACACGAGACCAAATTAAAATCCAACGTACTATTAGAAATCACAAGCTTTCCAGCGTTGCTCTATCATCAGGTGACTTCAGCCGCAGAAGAAGCAGCCATTCGAAAACATGTGAATTCAAATGGACCAGTTGGATTGTAATCTGGTGTGTTGTGACTTCTGACTTTGCCCACGCCAGTCCAACAACGGCACCTCAAAATCGTGTATAATTAGTTCTGAACAAATGAAGAACTCGTTGTATTTATGATGTGCTGCACACTCCCTGTGTAGAATTTAACTTGATCTCCGCTCCCTGTTCTGTCTAATGTGGAAACGTTTTATTGAATAATAGACGTTTTGACTCAAGACATTGTTACAGAATATGGCAACACTCATTTATGATGGAATTTCTTCTCCCAGACGACCGTGCGTATCTGGAATTGTCCACACTACACTTGAGTAGTTTCTTCACTGAAAACATTTGAATAGGAGTTAACTGCTTTCTTTGACATATAGGGAAGCTGAGAACTTGGACGACATGTACGAAAGGAGTCAGGTGTGGTGCAAAGATGCCATGATCTTATAAATTGAAAGGTTCTGGATTGATGGTTTGAATGGTCTACGCCTCTTTGTATTTATTATGTTTTCACTACGTATCTAATGACTTAAACTCAGGAAATAAGTAATTATGCAATGAAAATAGAAATTTGATTTGCACACTTAATCAAACTAAGTGCTGGTTATGTTCCCTATTTCACGATTAGGGAGTCGCACATTTTGAATTCTTACAAATACCAGTCAAAGTCAAAATACTAATATGAATGTAACTAGCTTCAAGAAACATATCGTAACATGGAGACATAGTAATAATGTGTCAACTGATTTCAGTTTTGTTGTGGTTGAAGACAGAAGTAAAAGAAAGAAGGTAAGGAGGAAATTCTATCAGAGATTGCGAATTTTATCAGCTCTGTATAGCAGGGGAAAATGACCAGAAGAAGGTCTACACTGTTTTTTGATGGAGCTCAGGAGTCCAACATCATCTTAAGTAATGATGCCGTGGTCGAGGACGCCAGAATGTATCACTGTGCGGTGAAGTCACATTGTGACAAAGTGCGATTGGTCTGTACATTATTCTGCTTACTGCTGTATCTCCACTGTGGTGTGAGACATTTCCCACTGCAGGACCTTTAGAAATACCAGCTATTTTCAGAAAAAAAACACTACTTATACATATTTAAACATGTATCCTGCTGAGCTTCAGATTCTTATAACTATTACTGCAGATAAAGTGCATAGAAACATATGAAATGTACTTTTCTCTGTTCAGTTAAGTAGCACACGACTTGATAAACAGACAAGTAAGGCTGAGAAAGAAAGAATAGAATTAAGATGCCACCTCCAGTAGTTCAGCACAATGAGCCTTCTATCTGCCAACTGCAGTGCTTAAATTCAGATATTCCCGATTTTGTTTTCTGACAAAGAGAGAACTGCACACATAATAATTCTAATGGAAGAAACATCGAGAAGATTTTTTTTAAATTTTACCATTAAAAGAACCAATTAAAAACGGACAAAGGATGCATTATCACCTTCTTCAGCTGCTCTCTGAACTTGGACTGAG
This sequence comes from Ginglymostoma cirratum, assembly GCA_024137785.1. Lineage (NCBI taxonomy): Eukaryota > Metazoa > Chordata > Chondrichthyes > Orectolobiformes > Ginglymostomatidae > Ginglymostoma > Ginglymostoma cirratum. The sequence goes on along the minus strand of JAHRHZ010000116.1, from coordinate 457,965 downwards.
ACACAGCGTAAATGAAGACGTTGTTACAAGTACTGAGTAATTGGAGAACTTTCGTGGTCTGTTGAAGGTCGACTGAAATTCAAACTGTTAAAGTAGGCATCGCCTTTAATTCACACATAAAGAAAATATATGACATAAGTAACCCAAAGAAGAAGGAAGCTGAGAGAGATGGCGAAGAGCAGGACAATAGACATCTCCTGATCATCACCATTCTCAGTTCGCCAGAGCCTCCTGCGGGCCCGGCTGGCTGCGAAGTTGTGTCATACCGTTAAGACATTGAGCAGCAGAATGAGCATAAATGGTGACAAAGGGTTTAATATCCGAACCAGCCAATCGTAGACCTTCCAGGCTGGTAAGGAATAGTAAATGGCTTTGATGTCACAGATCCAGGGGACCTCATCCACAATGTATAAAGGCTGGTATATGAAGTAATGAGGAATGTTCTTTATGAGGCTCAGTGCACAGATAACTCCTATAACTAGCGACGCAGTTTTCACAGTGCAGTACCTTGCCTTCAGGGTCTTGGAGCAGATGGCCACAAAACGGTCAATCGTAAAAGCCAATGTCAAACAAACTGAGGCATCCCATGTGACATAGAGGAATACATCACTCAGGCTGCATGCTTGGGTAGTAGACAGAATACTGCGCTTGAAGTCGATTCTGGGGATCCGGTTGAATAAACAAGCAGTGGTGTTGACGAAGACATCCGCCACCGCTATGGCTACTAAGTAGAAAGTGATACACCTTGAGACTCGGCACGGTCCTTGGGAGAGAATTATAACTGCTATGTGGGTGGCTGTGAGAGATAAAGAGAGATATTGCCTAAGAGGTTTAACACACTAGCTACAGCTTTTTCAAATCTTTTACTGAAACCCTCTTGCTCCACCAGGAGTCACAAACGCTCATTCATACCATTTTCCATTCAATTATCACCTTTGTGCTCGGAGAATAACTTCTTCTCCAGGTCCGTCACTTTTTCGATGTTAATACTCCCAATTGAAACTTTGAAAAGTTCTCCAATTTCTCAGCATTGATGAACAAAAAATACCATCAGAAATCGAAAAGTGCCTCCAATTCTGTCCTTTTGCGTATGTATCTGATTAATGTCGGATTATGTTATTAATTATCAGTAGTCAAACCGATTAATCATTCAGTTCCACAAGGTGCATTTTATGTTTCAGCGATCTAAAAAACTGATGACCCATAACTGGGATAGCTAATACATTGATTACAATCCGGCAATGTTTCATAATCCAGGATTGAATACATGAAGTATAATTCTTCAGAATGTAATGTCATGTGACATAATTCGCAGAAATGTCAGAATGTGCTAAAGTCACTTATGTTCAGAGAGAGCTGAATATCTCATGAAGTAAAATCTTGTGCTAGAAGGAGAGCTTTTTTCTTTGCATATATATACAATTTTGTTTTTAAAAAGTCGCATAGATCAATTACCTACACGGCATACCAATTGTAGCGAGAAGTATGTAGCAAATAGCATATAAAAAGCCATTTGCTGGACCGTGCATCGTCTTTAGGAAATAAGTAGATTTCTCCAATTTGTTCAGCTAGTTTCTGGGTCACTTTCGAAAGTTGCTGCATGGGCATCTCCCGAGGGGAAATTTGTCACAAAATTATTATTTTTTTCATTCAGTAAACAAAATACCTCATTGTTTGTGGGTGAAGAACTGATCAGAAATTCAGCTGCCACATTCTCCTCTGCTTTTGACAATCGTTTGAGTTCCTGTCTCAGATAAGAAAACTTCTTTTCACATCTTTGAAGTGCTCGAAATTATTTCATGTCTTTTAGATTCCACAATAATTATATTATTCTTCTTGGTGACATAACCTAAATCTCAAACGTATGCACGCACACACACACACAAGTTCGGTACCCATGAGGACAGCCTAGACCTGGATCTTGCGTTCATGTCACAGCACAGGTGACCGCACCACATCACACACTCTCACAATTGCGTACCTACACACTGTTTCACTCACATGCGCGCACATACACACACACACACACGCACACACAATCACACTCCCCTTCAAACACACACACACATTCTCTCCCAGACTCAAAAACATACTCTCTGTCCCAGCCTCACTGACTCACTCCATCTCTCTCTCTCAACGCACACACACCTTTTTTTTTCACACACACACTGTCTCTCCCATCTCTCTCTCCCCGCCTCTCTCTCCTCCCCTCTCTCTACCCCCCTCTCTCTCTCATACACACACACATACACAATCTCTGTTCACCCCCCCCGACACGCACTCTCTCTCTTCCTCCCCCACACACACAAACAAACATACATACAGTCTCTTCCCCCTTCACACACATATACTCGCTGTCTCCCACTCACACACATAATCTCTCTACCAGCCTCACTCAATCTCTCTCTCTCACACACACACACTCACAGACATATACACACACTAACAGACACAGACATTTTCAAATCATCCTGTTAAGCTACAAACTGGCATCGTGTGAAGTCTGAATTTTTCCACTTCAGTCCACCACTGGAACCTCAACATCATACAAATTGTGACACTAGTTCGACTGGTGTAACATTTTAGTACTTATATTTCAAATTTTGCAGCATTCCTTAAAAAAAAGTCCATGATTTTGGCCCGCTTCAGATGTCCACCGATGTCATAGAGTCTTTAAAATGCGCTGCGTGGAAACAGACCTTTAAGCCCATCTCGTCCTTGCAGACCAGACGTCTTAAATTAATCTCATCCCATTTACCAACATGAAACCCATATCCCTCGTAACCCTTCAATTCTTATAGCTGTCCAGATGTCTTTTAAAAGTTGGAAGACTACCAGCCTTCACCAATTGCTCTGGCAGCTCATTCCCTGCACTATTCTCTGCGGGGGTGAAAAAATGCCTTCAGGTCCCTTTTAAATCTTTCTGCTCTCACCTTCAACCTATGAACTCTAATTGTGAACTGCCTATACTGGAGAAAAGAAACCCTATCCGAGTCACTTGTGATTTTATAAACCTCTAAATCGTCACCCTCAGCCCCCGATGTTTAAATGAAAATTACCCCAGCCTATTCAACCTCGTCCTGTAGCTCAAACCATCCAAGTTTGTCAAAGTCTTTGTAAATCGAAACAGTTGATTTTGTGTTTGTATGTGTGTGTGTGTGTGTGTGCGTGCGCTTTTGTGCATGAGACAGTGTGTATGTATGCGTGTGGGAGCATGTGTGTTGTGGTGCAGTCACCTGTGTTGCGACTTGAACTGAAGATCCAAGTTGAGTCTGTCCCCTTGGGTACCGAACTTGGCTATCAGCCTCTGCTCGGTTACACTGCGTGTATCCCGAATTCTGCTTTGCGGGATGCTTACCTGTAGATGCGAGGCCGAATGTCCTTGAGCGCTGAAGTGTTCTCCCACTGTGAGGGAAAATTCCTGTTTGGCCATTGTTGAATGGTGTCTGTGCATCGGTTGCCCTAACGTCTGCATAGTTTCGCCAATGTGAAATGCCTCGGGCATCTTTTCCTGCAGGATATGAGATACACAACGCTGGCTGAGTCACATGAGTATCTGTCGCGTAAGTGGTGAGTGCATTCCCACGTGTGATGGTAGTTTCCATGTCGAAGATCTGACAAGTCTTGCAGAGTTTACCATGACATGTTGCATAGTGCAGTTGTCGATATTTCTCTGAATGTTGGGTAGTTTGCTACAAAGAATGATCTGTACAAGGTTTGGCGATTGTTTGAAGGTGGGAAGTGAGGAGTGGGGAAGTTGTTGGCGAGGTGCTCATCATCACGATAATGTATTGAAAGCTGTGAAGAACACGACACATTTTCTCTTGACTCACGAAATATTGAACTACGAAGAACACTCTATTTCAAATATCCCCTGTCTGTCATTTGAGCAGCTCATCACTTTTTTTAGGCGTGGCATGTTGCAACTGGCGATCAGTGGTTTGAGCATCGTATCATATTACTTTGAGGGCGCCCTTCAACACCTTCAGGTGTCTGTCTCATGCGAACAGATTCTGTGTATGCCTAGTGCTTGCCCGTAAGGAATTGACTGTTTTAATTTGTTTCGGGTGGAGGTGATAGAAGTGCAGCGTCGTGAGGTTATCCGTCGGCTTGCGTAGAGTGATATAATAAGGTGTCCGTCATTGATGAAATTGCGTGTGTCCAAGCTTGAGGTTGATTCTAAAACGTAGTCTATGGTAAGTCTGAGCGTGTAATGAAAGTTGTTGGTAATAGTTGTTTCACAGATTCCTTGCCATAAATCCAAAGGAAGAAAACATCGTCAATGTACCTTTCGAATAGACAGAAAATCAGCATTCACACGGCAATCGATCCAAGAACACTCCTCATCACAATGGACATTTTGGCACTCTACACCAGTATCGCAAACTACAATGACATCAGCACAACAGCCGCAGTGCTCAATGCCAAGAACAGCCAATTTTCCAAAGGCCATCCCACAACTCATCCACTTCACCTTCGACAATCAGATCCTCACCCAGACGCACAGAAAAGCAATGGGGAACAGATTTACTCCGGAAAACACACACACACACACACACACACACACACACACACACACACACACA
>JAHRHZ010000116.1:441432-453369 GCA_024137785.1 Ginglymostoma cirratum | reverse complement strand
ACACACACACACACACACACACACACACACACACACACACACACACAGCCTTTGGATTGAGAAACCTCTTCGCCAGAGAGTGGTGCATAGAAGATCATTGAATACTTTTTAAGTTGTGTGAGATAGAATCTGGCCAACAAGCAAGACAAATTGCATTAGGCTAGCCAGGAAGAAGAGTTGGGAGGCCACGGCATCAACACTGCTTTATCAAATTGCTGAGAATGATTGAAAGTGCGCAGTCGCACCTATTTCTCCTATTTACATGTTCAGACTTTTTTTTCATGTAAGAGAATGAGACATTGGAAACTGTGTAAGATCGACAGAACTGCACTTAGAACTGAGAACAAATCATACACAGAAAGTGAAGTAATGATTTCCGTGGTCTAAGTCTAATCTCACACAGGGTTTGCCAGTGAGGGATGAAGAGTTCAGAGTCAAGGAGTAGTAGAGTCATAGAGCTGTATAGCATAGAAACAGACTATTCGGTCCAACACGTCCATGCTGACCAAATATTCTAAACGAAGCTAGTCACATTTGCTAGCGTTTGGCTTATATCCCTCGAAAACGTTCCTGTCCATATACCCATGGGAATGCCTTTTAAATGTCGCAATTATGCCAGCCTCCATCACTTCCTCTGTTAGCTCATCCCATACATGCACCACTATGTGCCTGAAATAATTATGCCCCTTCAGTTCCTTTTCAATCTTTCCGTTCTGGCTTTAACACCCTAGGGAAAAGAACTCGTCTAATCCCCTCAGAAACTTATAATCCTCTATAATCTCGGTCTCCAACTTCGTAGTGAAAATACTTTGATGCACTCTGAATTCGAAAGGGCTGTGCAGGATTTTTGTCTTCTTACTTTCAGTAATATTTGTCAGTTTATGAAAGAAAACAGTACATGATTTTGAACTGATTCCAAGTCGAACTTCGTAGTCCAACGCAGAGAGATTTATTAAGTTTCTTCCTGTGATGATTGAGTCTGTTTCATTAAAAGATATGGAGTACTTCAGGCGCTACACGATATTGATATTGTGGCGATGATTCCCAATCTGTTAAATCCATAACACTGTGCTTACACTGAGATAGATGCTTTTCATTTAAGAAAGTAGGTGCAGAGGTTTCTTCTCTAAATCAGTGAGAATTTGAAGACGTGTATATGCAAGATATTTGTCAGTGATCGATGCTTAAATTTACTTAATGCAAATATGGACAGATTTTCAATAATAAAGGAATGACGCACGTGGACACAATGCACGAAGCTTATGTTGACATGGACCTAACGTGTTCTTCATGTACAATGGAGTAAGATCGAAAGTTGGAATCGTTTACTCCTTCTGCTAGTTTTAATGTTATCGACTTTGATTTGTTTTACAGCCATTAGAGGCAGCATTAACAACAATCCAGTTCTGTCTGGAATTTTTCAACTGTCTGCAGTATGCTGTCTCGAGAGGACTTCAGGCTGTGAATGTGTTGAAAACACAAACATGATGAATAGAAATGTGCTGCAGGTTCCATCATGCTGACTGTGCAACTCAATGTAATTACAGGTGATGAAATTGCAAACATTAGATTCCTGTGTACTTTCCCGATTCATTGATTCCCTGAGATTTTGGAATTTTACATTTATTTGTTTAGTTTGTTTTCCATGGAGTCTTCAAATTTGTAAGACTCACAACTCTTTGGTTTTTAATCTATCCCTGACAATAAATCCCGTTCTCAAAATTTCAGTTATCTTTTTTAACCGACTGCCTCCTTTAGAACTCAACATGGAATCTTTGGAAACATTAAGGGTTTTTTGGAATTCTTTTCACAGAAATTTAATTGCCTGTTAGAAATTGCATTGAAGCTATGGTCTTTGTTAGTGGCAATCCAGAGTGGATAATTGTTGTTTTCTGTTATTATTATACTAGGTTTATCACTGCTGAGATTTTCACTGACCCTGATTTTAATTGCACTACTCCCAGTCTCCTTTGTTTGGAAGCTTTTTTTTCATGTCAACACTTTACTTTGTTCAGATTGTTACCTTGCATGCATTATCTTGATTATCTCCTCAAGTTCTTCCTGGTTTGTTACTCCTACATGTCATCCTTATTTTTGTTCCGGTGAGATGTTATTGGGATAAAATCCCATTGATTTCTATATTCTCTATAAATTAATGCTCTTTATCTGCTGACACAGCAGGCACTGCCTTAAAACTTCCTGCCCAACTAGAATTAGGTGTAAAACTTTGTAAATCCTTATCTTCCTATACATAAATAGAAAAGAAATCACCTTAAGCTTCCTGCCTGAATAGAATTGGGTATAAACTTTGTAAATCTTTATTTTCCTGCACAGGAGTATGTGGTAGCTGTCTCAAATAAGATTAGGTGGCACCGTTTGTAAAGGTGTGAGGCTTCTGAAACCCTGTAAGGAATGTAACTTCTGTTTCTGCTAAAGGGGTCAGGACACTAACTTTTGTTCAATCCAGACAATTCGGCAGCTTGAAATTACATTCTGTCACTTCGGCAACATGAAATCTCCTCCTGCCTTTAGCAGTCACTTTGCGAACGATCGTTTTCGATGTAGTAATTGTTTGTGTTATCATGTCATTGTCCGATGTAGTGATTGTTTCATGTAACATGGAATTTTGAGATGTAAAATTGCTTTCAGTACTATGCACTCGATAGGGTATAAAATGTGGGGACTGTCCACTGCTCGGGGAGAATGGCTTAGGAGACTCTGCACTCTGCAACTCTGACAACACTAAATCCTGGCTTTGTTTGTACGATGCTAGATAGCAATAAGTCACTCAATGAGGCATTTTTACACTTCACTGCGAGCTGTGTCAGTTTGTATGAAAGGACACCGGGCTATTGGGTATGCTGCTTATACCTTTTATACTGTGCATATAACATTAGATCATGTACTTGCCAGTAGCATAGCTACATTCTGGTTCAGTTCATTTTATCCTCCAGCATTGATATTTATATTGATTTTGGGACATGCTTGGTTATGGCAAAGCTGTATCGCTTTAGGATGAGCCTGCCTCTACACTGTTCTGAATGGGGATCATGAATTACTTTAAGTGTCCGTGTCATTGTTCTATTCTACGGTAGGCACCGTCCCAATTATCACTATGTCAGATCACGATTTTACAGGCTGATCACATTAAATTCCGCGTTCATTAAAGAGGTCGATATGATTGTCCTTATGCTGTGCTAAACCTTGTCTTAATAGTTGAGGATGGAGAACCAGTTATGTTATAAATGACATTCTGCACGTCTTTGTCTAATCGGTTATTGCAGTAGAGCATTTACCTTTCCACGATGCAATTTCAGTTTCACATTAGCCAGGAGCCTAGATGCTAATTTTCCAAGCCAGGTTTCAGCTGACAGTACGCAAGTTGATCGCTCTGTTTTTTTTTTGTTAATTTGTCGACAGCTATTGTAACAAGAACTAGGAAGGTGGACATGAGAATTTGGGGTTTTGACTCCCTTTGCAGCAGCAGAACAAATTAGCCGCTGTCCACGTGGTTCACTATTTCCACGTGCTGGATGTTCTCCACATCATTTTCCTTCCCATCTACGAAGACATGTTTTCAAATATTTCAGATTGAAATTTAGAGATTTACTTAACATTAAATCTTTGAACACGAAATCACTGAGACATGATTCCAAAGCACGGACTGATCTGACACCTTAAAGCAAGAAATATTTTTGAAGATGATAAAGGTGAGAGAGATAGATTGAAGGTTGGGACTAGACATCAACTCAGAATTTCCCATACACAGTTCCAGTAATGCAACCGTAAAATTGTGTTTTCTGCCATGAGGTTGTGTGGGGAAGGTGTGCAACAACGCAGAATTTGCACTCATCTGTTGTCCCATGAATACAATCGCGCTGAAAATGTTTTAAGAGAAAATAAATTGGTCTTTTTATTCACTGAGTTGTCAGGTATGTGTTGTAAAATTAATGTCTTCTCTGGAGACTCTCGCTTGGAATAAATATAGGATGATTTCAACGTGTCACAAAACAACTGTCTACAGCCTCCGAAACATCTATATTTTCTGAAGAACGATGCATGCACCGGCAAACGGACCTGTCTTTGCCATTTGCTACCCCATTCTCGCTGCTATTGGTGCACCTGGTAAAAAAAAAAATTCCCTGAAGTGTTTGTGTTTGGCAAATTTCTAATACTTTGTATTTTCTCTTTCTTGATCAGGATTTTTTTCCCTCATGTTCAGCACTGTCTGGGCGTAAGGAAATTCAATCAGAATAGCAGTGTAAATGAGCGTGTTAGACAATACAATACCATGCTATGATCAATTATGGCCTGTTGCTTGGAATGAATTTATTAGGGACTACAATGAATTATTTCTTTTATCATGTCACAAAGTTATGGGTTTATCGTTTATTGGATAGTTGAAATATATTCTTATTCGTATAATGATTGATGCCAAGGCAACAGAATATAAACAAAGAAAAAAAAAACTTCGCTAAAGCAGTAAAATTGGTATGGCAAAAATATTGTTCATTCAGCGAGTGGGTGAGATCGGATTATAATACTTGACTACATGATAAAGGCAGGTTCAGTCAACGGTTCAAAAGGGGACTGAATGTTCACTTCAAAATTAACAATGTGAAGCATGATGCGGTGATGGTAGATAATTGCATTTAGTGAGATGATTATTTGAAGATTCAGTCTTGAGGTAATTGTCCGAATGTCCTCCTTAACTGCTGCAGCAGTTATGCAATATAATGCTTGTCAGTGTGGAAAATTAATTTATTATACAGTTCACCACTCAGATTTCTTAAAACACACCAAACTGTACTCCAGTGCATTTAGCATAATGGTGTATTTTTGCCGTATAAAAGACATTTTCATGCCGTAATGTCAGTGCAAGATAAAAATAATACAAAACGCAATCCTGATATTTGTTTTTTTTTCACTAAATCACAATGCGATTTCTGGTAAGATGTATCCGTTTAAGTCTCGTGGACTCTCACTAGGTAGTCTTCTTTGCTAATATAATATTGAACATTAAGTATGTAAATGCTTGAAAGAGGTACGTTCAGATGTAAGATTTTTTTCTTAAATTATTGTGTCTTTTATCCTGTGATGTTATGATTTGCACTTTGAGTTGTTCTTTTGGAAATTAATGTTTGGAATCGTCAGCAGATTGTCGTGTGCTTCTGACACTGTCAATATTTGTTGATTGTACCCAGCTTCTACTTGAGAAGTTGAAATTTCTCTCTTTCCTCAGCCACTGCAAGTAGTTTACTGGAGATGATTCGCAAAACATTCTTTTTTAGATCAAGCCTAAATGACACAATGGTATTGGAGAAGCAGCTTCATAACGATCAGGAGAGAGAGCGCAGTCAACAGCTTCACAATCAAACGGATAGCAGATGAGCAACTTTATAAAGAGAATACATGACTTGCGTGGAAACGTTAGTGATAACGTGAGATAAAGGAAAAATCAGCATCAGAAATCAATTCCAACTTGTTACTTCATGAAAGAGCCAAAATATAACATCACTGGAAAATTGATGGTGATTGTTGTATTTTTCTTCGTAATGTTTCGATTAGCTAACTGGTTTAAATAGGGACATCTTAATATAACTGGAGAATATAGTTATGACATTCACTCTTTAATTGTTTAAAATCCACGTCAATAAAATGCACAGAGATGCCTCAGCCGGAGATATCCTGTCGTTACACCATTTGAAGGATGTTGGAAACCAGTGCAGCAAGCGTTAGCTTTTGAATCAGCGTTGATGAGTTAGAGGTTGAGCTGCAGGCACTGCAACACAGCAGGGATGCGTATACTTCAAACATTATGTCAACAGTGAATCGCCCTTAGATAGAGAAGCATGTGACTGTGAATGAGGCACAAATGAAAATACAGAATTTCGATTTGCAGGAGCATCGGTAGTACCCTTATACTGTAAGTAGAGGCTTTTGTTCTCAGAATGGACAAAGTCACTTCACCTGATGAAGTGGCAGTGATACGAAAGCTTATGATGTCATGTAAAACTGTTGGACAATGACCTGGAGTCGTGTGACTTGTGATTTTGGAAAATTGTTATCTTAAATTAGTCTTAACTGAATGTATGCATTTCTTACAAAAGAAGGGGGCAAATTGACACTCTGCCACAAAAGCCCATTCGTGGAAAATTCTAGATATGTTTAATTAAACATTTCAGAAATGCTGTTGCAAGTCTGCCCTACTATAAAGCGTAAAGGAAAATGAATAATATGGTATGAGAAGGATGTTCCGACAAATGACTGAAATCTTTGGAGACCAGTCAGAAGATAACAAGAAGTAATAAGAGTGAAATGATCATGTTAAAGAAAGTTGAACATTCACGCTATCTCGACGATCTGAGAGTGATCATGCATTTTCATGTGTTGGCAAAACAATTGAACGTCGAAGATAAGAATGATTATAATGCAACCAATAGCTACACAAGCAGAACAATAACTAAACAATGATGCAAAAAATCAGGCACACAATAAGAAGAGCAGACGGAAGAACTGCATTAAAAAGAACAGAAAATGACATATTCGGTCTCTCAGCTAAAAATTGTGAGCTGACGTGTGAAGCATCGGATCGGTTGGTGTTTTAGTTGTTATGAGCGTATCTTAATTGTGATAAATATTCTTATACGCAGCGTGCTTCAGTAACTAGTCGATATTGATTTTAAAAATCTTTACAACTTTTCTCACCAATATATCGCAGAAAAAAATCCGTCAGGAGCTAAAAAAAGTGCTCATGTATGGACAACTATACTTTCCTTCAGTCTTACAGCGAAAGTTTAATTGAGCATTCCCGAGCCCATAATTGAGCATGAGATTGTTAAAAGAAAAAGTATTTATCGATGAGCCCCTGGGAAGACAATGTACTTCAGTGGGCGTATATTTGAAGTATAAATGGGGTGTTTTATGAATCGGGGTATGGGCAGCCATGGCTTCCATTATTTTAAGTTTGATAACTAGCCACATTAATTACCATTCTGAACAGAGAACTGGATGTTTGCTGATGATTGATTGGATTGTGTCTTGTACTGGTAAGTGATCAACTCAATGTGAGTTTCTAGATAATTAACCGTGGCATCGTCAGCGTCTCGAGGAGGTAAAAGTATGGAAGAGGGAGGTTACAGCTAAGGATTATTTGAGGACTACTGCTAAAGCTGCATGAAAAGTTATATTATTTTGTCACAGTTCTTTCCATTTATTGCAGCAAATTTGGTGGCGATTATAATCTTATCACGAGGTCAGTGTGGTCTCTCCTGTTGCATCACCTATTACCTGGTGGCCATAGCGGTGGCTGATTTCAGTGTCATCATCAATGGGTGCATCCTCAACCGGATTGGCCGGATTTATTTTCGAGACAGTGTACTTTCCACAACCCTTGCATGTAGGCTCAGCGCCATGCTGATTTTTACAATACGGGATAGCTCAGTCTGGTTGACAGTGGCCTTCACTTTCGACCGTTTTGTGGCCATCTGTCAGCAGAGCCTGAAGATCAGGTATTGCACTCATAGGACTGCATCAGTAGTCATCGGAATCGTGTGTACCCTGAGTTGTATCAAGAACACCCCTTTTTACTTCATCTTTAGCCCATTGTACATACTGAATGGTGTATCCTGGTTCTGCATTATCAAGTCAATCTATTATATTTCACCCATTTGGCAGGCCTACGATTGGCTGGACCATATGTTAGTTCCCTTTATCCCATTTCTCCTTATTCTGCTACTTAATATCCTTACTGTAAGTAACATATTAGCAGCCAGCAGAGCCCGCAAAAGGATCAGGGGCGCTGGGAATCGAGGAGACCAGGAGACATTCAATCGCAAGAAGTCCATTGTCCTCCTTTTTGCGATCTCTCTCAGCTTCTTATTTCTGTGGGCCACCTATGTTGGGCGTTTCTTGTACGTGCAGATGGCAGGTAAAGGCTACTTCGGTGGCCTGGATTTCAATGACCCACAGTATATCCTACAGGAGACGACTATCATGCTCCAAATGCTAAATTCCTGTAACAATGTTTTCATCTACACAATAGCCCAGAGTAAATTCCGTGAAGAGCTAAAGAATGTGCTGATGTCTCCCTTCACTACTTTCAGCAGTTGCATAAAAAGGTGAAAAGAAAAAATAAAGATTCCTGATTTCCTTTTCTTTCAAACACGGAATCTCAGTTGTGAATTACTCTTTGGCAAACTTGCATTAGAAGATTTTTCATTCAAGTTGTTTCACGACAGTTCTGAAAGAAACATTCTTAAGCTTCGACAATTCTCTGTTGCCAACACTGAAGCAGTGTGGAGCAGTCAACACTGCTGTGTTTTTGAGTGTGATCCTAAGCCATGCTCTCTGTCTTCAATCGCTATTTCAACATCCTATTGTTTTAGACTAATATTCGATCATTTCTGCATTTATTTACCGCCGCCTCCAGCCTTCTGGTATTTTTTTTCACTTTCCTTTCCTCCTGCTGCTTCTCTTCTCCTGCTATCTGTTTCAATCTCCTTTCCACGATGTTGTTTACTTCAATGAAAATATCATATGCATGATGGAAGTGGCTGACCAAAGTGCCATGATTTAGCATTATCACTGGATCTGCTGTGTCGCTCCTGTCTGGTAAAACTACAATTAACTAGATCACATCTTAGGCTACTTTTTCCCTTTCATCCGTAATGATAAGAAACATATTTGAAGCTTCACTGTTTTCAACAATACTGTGCAGAGTTTTATTGTCGTGTCTTCTCATTCTCGTTGGTATGCACCTGGTTTTTATTTCAAACTTCAGAAGCTTATTCTGCATTTTCTGCATCCTAACCATAATTTCGTAATAAAGACATTGCCTCTCTGACGTTTTGTTGTCCTTTCCTCGATTCACTGATAGTCATTTTGTTAACAACGTTTACAATTGATTTACATTTTCTCTGTATGGGACGTTACAATGGTAACTCATTTGCATATTCGTTAATTTCTGATTTCGTTTTCCCTTCTCCATCAAGGCGAATGTAAGGTATGGATTTGACATAGCATCCACCATGTGGAATGTTACAGTAATGTATTTTATCACCTCAATCCAATAATCTCGTACAACATTAGCGATCAGAAATCTACCACGTTCTAACTTGCGCACAGTCCTCTGGAGTAGAGTGTTCTAAAGTTTCACAATTTCAAAAGAAAAAGTAAATTCTCGCATCTCAGACCTCAGATGCATACACATCAGTATTGCATTATGACATGATTCTCTACTCACATAGAAAGGAAACCTCTTATCTGCATTAAATCAATCTCGTCCGTTCATTGTAGTGCAAATTTCAATGTTATCACCTTAAACTCTCCAGAACACACGCTAAGTTTGCCTCTGTGCATAACACTGTCTCATCGTTTTGGAACCAGTCTGGAGTGCCTTCGTGGCACTCCTCGATGTCAATAGTTTTTTTCACGTGATTAGGCTGCGATAAAATGTACACTGTCCTCCAGGTGTTTTCTGTACAATGTCAGAGTCATGCAGTCATAATGCTGTACAGCACGGAAACAGATCCCTTCATCTAACTCCTGTGTGCTGACCAACCTTCTCAAACTAAACTCGATATAATTGCATACATTTGATCTAGATTGTTCAAAACTTTTCCTGTCCATGTCCAAATACATCTGAACCAAGACATCACTCCCTTGCACACATACTCTATCGCAATAAAGGCTAACATTCAATCATCTTTCTTAATATCCTCTTGTAGCTGCATGATCACTTCCAATTACTTCTGGGTAATGACACAGAGATCCTTATGGACATTGTAACCATTCAACTTCTTATCATTTCAGACGTGCCATATGTATATGTTTCTCCTGCCACACTGAATAAACTCACATTTTTCCACATTATTCTTCATATATACCAAGTGATTGAACATTTTGCACCAACACTGTGGAAAGACAAAAGAGATGAAGACATGGAGAGTCACCACAAGACAGGCCATAGGACAAAAAAGAATTGATCGTAATCAAAACAGCAACAGTGAACAGTCTAATGTAAAATTGAAATGGCCTTGTACCATAGTAACAATTATTTCTGGGCCTCATGTAATATTAATTCATATACATTCGAGTTGTATCTTAATTAATAGGAACAAAAACTGGCTCAACGAAACGTCACAAAGGCAAAGCTTATGTTGTCATGTGAATTGAAATGTGGACTTGTCACGTAACCATGTGAAGCACGGCGCCAATTTCAACTCTAATAGAGTGAGGTCAATGTAATAGAACACATGCTCTGGTGTTATGAACTACTGAGACCAAGCACAGGCTAGGAGAAATGGTTATGTTACAATAGAAACAGAAACAAATTAAAGGTCAAAGTTTGAAGAGAAATGAAGTAGCGTACTGTTAATGATAAAAAGCATTGTCAATTGCAACATAAACAAATATAATTAGTATTATAACGTAAATTACAGATCGTACATAACCTGGTACTCTGTCATTTGTTGGGCGCAGATGTTCACCTGAACATCTGCCAATGTGGTATACTGCATCCGCTGTACCCGTTGTGGCTTCCTCTACATCGCGGAAACCAAGCGGAGGCTTGGGGACCGCTTTGCAGAACACCTGCGCTCAGTTCGCAACAAACAACTGCACCTCCCAGTCGTGAACCATTTCAACTTCCCCTCCCATTCCTCAGACGACATGTCCACCCTGGGCCTCCTGCAATGCCACAGTGATGCCACCCGAAGGCTACAGGAACAACAAATCATATTCATCCTGGGAACCCTGCAGCCCAAAGGTATCAATGTGGATTTCACAAGCTTCAAAATCTCCCCTCATCCAACTGCATCCCAAAACCAGCCCAGCTCATCTCCACCTCCCTAACCTGTTATTCCTCTCACCTATCCCCTCCTCCCACCTCAAGCCCCACCCCATCTCCTATCTACTAACATCATCCCGCCCCCTTGACCTGTCCGTCCTCCCTGGACTTACCTATCTCCTCCCTATTCCCCCCCCCCCCCACCGACACTCACCTTTACTGGCTCCATCCCCGCCTCTTCGACCTGTCTGCCTCCTCTCCACCTATCCCCTCCTCTATCCATCCTCTATTCGCCTCCCCCTCTCTCCCTATTTATTTCAGAACCCTCTTCCCCTCCTCCATTTCTGATGAAGGGTCTCGGCCCGAAACGTCAAGTTTTCCTGCTCCGATGATGCTGCTTGGCCTGCTGTGTTCATCCAGCCCCACGCCTTGTTATCTCGGATTCTCCAGCATCTGCAGTACCTTTTATCTCTGATACAAATTTTATCCTGAATGGGTTTTATCACAGGCTCCACCGAATAACCTCTCTATTTATTTTTCAAGCTCTTTCTGTCGGTAAGTGACATAGATTCCCTAAACTGAGAACTGGAAGCCATCTTAGTCTCTCCGAATGGCATAAATTTATTAGAGTCACATTTGTTGTTATCCTTTCTAAGACCGACATTTCCCCTCAGAAGATGCAGGCTTGTACAGAGTGGGAGCAAATCTCCATCACATAGTGATTTGTTGTACATGTGAAGAAAGCAGTAAACGCCCTTTCGCTTGGAATTCAAGACATAAGAATTGAAGCTGCTTATGCCTGTAGCTCATGGTGTTACAACACGGTTATTGCCCATGAATTACATGTTACAACAAGTTTCTCTTCAGATTTTCACAGCAGTAAACGAAAAAGAACAGTTATTCTTGGGGTCAAAAGAAGCAAACGTGTATTGATTCCTACCACGTTATGCTCCACAATTTTGTTTCTAAAGTAATTGTGACATTGGCGTGAATGTATAGAATTTTTAAAATGTTAAACCCCCACACACGCGTTTTTGTTTTTTCTATTTAGAGTCTGAACGTAAATGTTGGGAATGATGATTCCAGTTAGGAGTCCCAAACGCCAATTTAGTCGAATTCTGGCAGCTGGAACTTGAAGTGTAACCTCT
>JAHRHZ010000116.1:344062-436432 GCA_024137785.1 Ginglymostoma cirratum | reverse complement strand
TTAAGTTTTCCTGCGCCTATGATGCTGCTTGACCTGCTGTGTTCATCCAGCCCCACGCTTGTTATCTCGGATTCTCCAGCATCTGCAGTACCTTTTATTTTTGATCGATGCCTCCGGTTTTAATCGTGTTTTGAAACATTGCGTTCAAAGTTGGTGTTCCAGAGTGGATGATACCTGACAAAATTCCACAATAAATGCAAATATATTGCTTATCTTTCCGGATTATGAACACCATCTGTTAATGTCAGAAAACGTAGTACAATTTCCTATCATCTTTAGGTGGCTATTATCTTCATTTTCATGAAGCTTTTATGTATGATCTGTGTTTCTGGATGAACAGTCTAAGACTTCAGTGTCTCATAAACAAAAGTGTTTTTTTAAAAGGGGGTCTTGTAAATATTGAATATTGCTAATTAATATAAATCCTTGGGAAACTTTTTCGGTGCCTGGCGTCTTGCAACATGCCGTCGTTAGCTTACACAATCAATGGTCTTTGTACCAGGGTGGCTGAGAGTGCTGTCACTATGCTGGAAGAATGATATTTTGTGGAAAGACGGAGACCATAGTGACTATCATAGCTGATAAGTGACTCCGAATTCACCGTGTTACTAACTGCCTCAGTGACCGTTCACTGCCAATTTATTTTTCCAATCTGTATCACTTAAGAGTTACTGTGGGAGGTCTGGTGAATGTTTCGAGGTTCACATGAATTAAAACACAGCTGCTGGAGACATGAGGTAAGAAATCACAGTGACCTGAGTGAAATTTTATTTTATATCTGGCCACATGGGAGGTGTCAGAGGACTAGAGAAAAGCAAATGTGGTTCCACTTCTCAAGAAGGATGATTGGGATGACCCAGGAATTCATCACACTGCGGTTCTCACATCATCGCTATGGAAACCTTTGGAGAATATTCTTAAATACAGAGTTCATGTCCACGTTAATAGGCAAGGTTCAATCAGATATAGTCAGCATGGCCTTGTCAAAGGAAGGTCGCGCCTGACAAATTGATTGAATTTATTGAGAAAGCAATCATTTATGTAGATGACGTTCATTATGTAGATGCAGTTGCTGTAATTTGTACGGATTTCGTCAAACGCCACATGGGTGATTGATAAAGAATGTATAACAGATGGCATCCACGATAATGTGACAATTTGGATTCAGAATCGGCTTAGTGGAAGATGCCTGGGAGTGGTAGTCGATGTTTGTTGTCTGACTGGATGACGGTGTGCAGTGGTACAACACAATGGTCAATCGTGAGACCCTTATTATGCATGACATATACATAAACGATGTAGATGACGGTTAGGGGCGAATTTAAATACATTTGTGGTGTATACAAATGGACAGTGTGGTTTATGGCGAGGAATAAGGTATTTAATTTGCAACAATATTTGGACACGTTGGTCAAATGTGCAGATGAACCACAGAAGAATTTAACCCTAATAGTGTAGTTTCAGAAAGGAAATCTGCTTTCCTCACATGTTCTGGACGACATGTAACTCCAAACCTACAGCAATGTGTTTGACATCTAACTGATCTCTGGGCAATACAGATTGGGCAGTAACTGTTGGACTGGAGCAACGTCCCCTTTCAGAAATCAAATATGTATTTTAGCAAGTGTAAGTTAGTGCAGATTGGATAATTAATAACGCCAGGGAGTATGACGGTAATGATTTAGAAGACTTCTTTCGGCCACTGGGTGCAGTTCTGATCGCCACGGACTTAAGGTATGCTTGCCTTCATTGCAAGGGGCGTTGAGTATAAGGATAGGTAAGTTATGCTGCAGCTTTATAGTTCGGTCAGACTTGGAACATTGCAAACAGTTCAGGTCAGCACACTACCAGTAGGTTGCTGATGCTTTGGAGAGGGTGCAGAAATGGTTTTGTCGGAGTTAATAAAGACAGAAAGAACTGTGGATGCCGTAAATCAGGGACCAAAAAAACAAAGATCTGAGTTCTGAGAAATGGTCACCGGACCCGAAACTTCAGCTCTGTCTATTTTCTTCACAAATGCTGCTAGACCGGCGGAGATTTTCCAGCAACTTTGTTTTTGTTTACGAGGATGTTGCCTGGTATCGGGGATGTGTCCATGAGGAAAGTGTGGATAGACTGAGTTTGTTTTCACTGGAACACAAGGGGTTGGGGGCTATCTAATAGAAGTTTGTATGATTGTGAATGGCAGTAGACGGAGTGGAAGGTATGTGAATTTTTCTCAGGATGGAATGATCAATTACTCAGGGACGCAGGTTCAAGCTGCAAAGGGGGCACCTTAAAGGAGATATGCAAGGCAAGTGTTTCACAAAAAGGGACATGAGTGCCTGAAAGACGTTGCGTGAGTCATGGTTGAAGCAGACACAACAGCAGCCTTCAACAAGAAGTTGGACCAATATATTAATAGGCAGGGAGTAGATGGAAACGGATGCTGTAAGGGAAGGCAATTTTCGTATGGAAGGGTAAAATGTGGTGGCGCTAGCCTGGAGGGCCGAATGTCAATTCCTGTGCTGCATTGTTCTTTGTTCATACTATAGAAGGGCATGATTGCAATTGAGGGCATGAAGCGGATCTACACCAGGATGTTGCCTGGATTGAAGCATTTTAGCTTGGAAGAGAGGCTTAATTAGACATATAGGATAGGCATAGAATCCCAGCAACGTGAAGGACGCCATTAATCCCATCGACCTTCTGAACAGCATCCAGAGCACACTCATGCTATCACTATAACCCCACATATTCCATGGCTAAATCAATTAAACTGGCATTTTTGAACTGTGAGAGAAAACGCATGCAGACACTGGGGGAATATACAAATTCCGCACAGAGCCTCGCCCCAGAGTGGAATTTAAGACGGGTCCCTGGCCCTGTGAGGTAGCGGTAACAACCATTATGGCACCTTTTCATTCGGTTGTTTAACATAGTGCTGTTTTGCTTAGAGTAGAAAAGGGAGTGGGGGATTTTTGGAATGCAGTAACAGGGTTGGGATATGTTCAACTGGGACATTTAAATTTGAATTGAATGATAATGTACCTGGGATGCTGCTTGAAATTGTACCTCTTGCTCATTGAACTGGTACTTAAGAAAGTCAGCACGTACACGAAGTGTCAAATTACTTCCTTACATCCTTTAATCATTCTATGCTTTTATTCAATGGTGACTGAATTGAATACAATCAGCTGGGGCTCTTGAACTTTATTGCAATTTACGGAATCGTTCTGTAGTTCATTGTAGAACAATAGATTCCACCTGCAATTTTTTTCATCATCTACTCCCCATCTGACTGCTAGGTTGTCGCCGTCAAATCCACAAAATCCTCCTTTAACAGTGTTGTGGGTGTCTTGTGCACAATGGAGTGAAGCAGTTAAATAAATTATCTCACCTCTATGTTCGGAAGCACATCTTCGGACGAGTAATGTCCTATGGGTCAGAAAGTGGCACCTACATCCGTGAAGAAATGTAAAAGGACATGCGCACATGCGAAAGAGCTGCGTCCAGCCAAATAATTCTGCAAAGTGATTCTCTCAGTAAAGAGTGAAATTAATTAATAAAATATTTTCTGGATTATATCTTATTCAAACCACTACTCGAACAGACTTCAATAGAAATCATACTGTTTGATAGGACATAATAATACCCTTCATGTCACTATGTACGAGTCATTTCTTTCAATGTTAATTAAATTGCTTCATTCCTTTTACATTTTCCCCAGCTCCTCGACTCAGTTTCTGTTTCAGCTGTTTTTACAATTCCTCATGGAAAGTTACTCTTGAATCTTCTTCATTCACATATGATCCACATCAGAGTTTCCATTTCCATTCCAAATGTTTCCATTTCTAAAATTGGCCTTAACATCGCTGTGTTGTTATTGGTTTATTGTAGTGAATGCATTTCGAACCTGCTCCCTCAAATCCTTTAATCACAGAGCTGTTCACATCGTTGACAAGTTTTCTTGATAAATGGTTACAAAACATTTTTATCCAGTTCTCTGGCGTACCGGAATCACTCTCTGCAACTCTCTGCTGCCGGCTACACTGTTACATTTCTGAACTTCACATTTGTGAATATTCAGAGGTCTGGTAGTACACTGTCTACTTTTATTGTCAGTCTGTATTTGAGTGTGGGAAATACCTATTCCAGTGACACACATCACAAGGATAGAAAAAAGAAAATGTTGCTGACGGACGATGTTTTGCTTCTATTAACTTATTAGTGAAAATCATCAGTCAAAGATGTCTCAGGTGGAACTTAAATTCTCCGATATGTATTAGTGTCCATTGAGTCGGCGCTCAGGATACACATGATCGACAGCACGGAGAGAGATGTAGAAAAGACTAAACAGGTGATGATGGTTACCAATATACAACAGTACAGAGCAAGAGGAGAGTTTAAAAATGCTGAGCGTGATAGGATTAAAAAGAACATGCAGAGAAGTATATATAACGCTTTGAACTCCTGACTATATTACTCATGACTAATACGCTTTGCATAGACGGACTCTGCACACCAGCAAATGGAATCTGAGGCTTATTAGTACAGTTGCTTGTTCACATTTTATGCAGGAAGATTATTCATCTCAGAATGAATTCCATTGTCCTGGCAATCGTATTAACTTGAAACTTATTACGTCAACATTTTAACATGGTTCAGTGAGGAAGACAGCCTGTTATATTTTACGCAGGTATACATAGGTTCAACAATAACTTTCAAACTTTAATTATATACACATTGGAACAAGTCAAGTATGTGACTTCATGGGAAACAGCAAACGAACGATAGCTAATTAGATTACGCTTTCTAGGAGTGGGAAAATGTAAAAATGAAACTCCTGAGAGTTGCACGAGTCCAAATTTGGAAATATAAAATTCCATTTTTCTTGTGGAAAGATAAGTGGAAAGAAGCGTTCTAACACCAGGAAGATAACGACTTCCTGAAGGGGTAATTGAGAGAGCGACATAACTGTGTTGTCGTCACAGGAAAATCGCACAGGAAGCACAATTTCAGTGAAAATAGACATTGATCATGAAAATCATATTTTTTTTTAGTTTAATCCAGCATGAGGACTTATACTTGTCTCAGTCCATTTACATTTTTCATTCATGAAGGTTGTCATTTTTTATCAGTTTACGTTCAGTTTAATTTTCATGTTAAATTTTATGTTCTTTTTGACATTCATTTGCACAGATTGAAGATTTTCCCTCGTGGAAATATGCCCAAAAGTCTCTCAGATGTCGGTTGTTTTTAGTTTAGAAAATAACATTCTGAAGACTAAGCCCAACGATATTGTGTTACAGTAAATAATAACTTGCATGAGAAAGCTTTATTTTAATTTGTCGTTGTGCTATTAAACCACATTAAAACAAAACTGCACGGCTCAGTAATGGATGGGAAGACTCGACAGACATCTTACAAGATATTCCCAACATTTTAATGCCTGTCAACTAGAAAGTGGCAGCTGCATCTATTTGTTCAAAAATTCTAAATATCTGGAGAACCGCACTAGCTCCCCGTAGATTTGCTACTCTTATAACTGAACAGATCTCTGAGCTTTTCATTGCCAATCTCTACAGTCTCTAAATCAGCAGCAGACACCACAGCTTCTATTCGAAAAAATACATAGCTGAATAACTGATCCAGTTTATGCAATTTACTGGAGTTTGTTTTCCTGTTAGCTTTATGTCCAATGACTCCAGCGTGTACTCAGTACCTCGACAATGTATGAAGCCGCAGAGATTTCTGTCTGGTTAACTGTTGCTTTCATGTTTGATCAATTTGTAGCTATTTGTTGCCAGAAGCCGAAAACAAAATACTGTCCAGAGGAAAGAACGGCCGTCGTCATCAGGTCAGTTGGTTTGTTGAACAGTTTAAAGAATGTTGTCCTGTACTTGATAAACTAACCACGATACAGAATTAACCAGATCCTGTGGTTTTGTAATGTGACGTCAAATTTATATACTTCACTCGTATGGACAGCCTCTGATTAGTTTGCAAGTGTTTTAGATCCGGGTCTGCCTTTTATCCTGATTTAACTGCTCAGTGATATTACTGTCAGGCATGTTACAGTTACCAGTAAGGCCCGTCGGAGAATTTGGACCAGAAGCAGCAATGGAGAGAATCAGAGCGATCCAGAGATGCAGAACCAGATAAATTCCATTGCTTTACCTTTTGCCGTCTCTGGAAGCCTCATCTTGTTATGGATGATCTATGTTGTAAATTGTCCTCCATATTCAAATTGCAAACCAAACTTTCTACTCAGGTTCCAATTTTAATGATTCAAGATTCGTTCTCCAAGTTAATAGTAACATACTTCAGTTCCTGAGCTGTTGCTCGAACGCATGCATTTATGCAGTGACTCGGGAAATTCAGACAGAAGTTTAACAATGAGCAAAATATCTTAGGAAGTTAATCATTAAGATAATAATTGAGGAAGGCTGTATGTCTTCGCTTCAAGAATTGGTTCAAATGCATTTTGTTCCGAATTCATATTCATATAAACCATATTCCTAATTCTGACGATGTGGAGTTAAAATGCTCTGTGGCAGTCGATGAGCAGCAACACTGAATAACTTACTACCAATTCTTCATCTCGCACAGAAATATTCCCAGAACACCTTCGTAATTGAAGGGAAAACAACAGATAGTTGGGGGCTTTTGCAATCATGCTTTCCATTCTGTTGTTACTGCTCTTTTGACATAACCTCTTAGTACCGTGAGAAATAAAAAGAGCAAATCATTTCTTTTACACATCAGTCCCAAATGACTTTAGCGTGACACCAGAAGATAATAAAACCAGAAGAAATTGGCACGCTGGGTGGTGGTGGGGTGTGGGGGCTGGGTGGGGGAGGGTGTCTGTGATTATGCCCTCGAGCCAGCTAAGTCATTCAAAAATAAGACAGCTGATTTGCCGTTCCTCACTTCCACTTGTTTGCTTTGTTTTTTCTCTCTGCAAACCTTGATTCCCCTACTGATAAGACTCTGCCCACCTCAGCCTTAAATATACATAAGGACTCCACTGCCAAAGGTTTTTGTGTCAAAAGAAAATCTCTCAAGACTCAGAATTGTCTGAGAGAAGACATTCCTCTTCATCCCAGTCTTACATTGGCGCCCTTTTATTTTGAAACTATGGTTTCTGTTCCTTGCGTCTCCCATGGGTGGACACAACCTCTCAGTATTTACCCCGTCAAGCCCCTCCAGAATTCTACATGTTCCTATTCATTGTTGTTCTAAATTCCAGAGACGAGATAAGAAGAGTCCTAACCTGCTTTACCTTTGCTCAAAAACAATCCCTCCGTACCAGTGATTATCCTAATGGGCGTTCTCTGAACTTCGGACAATAAATTTATGCTTTTACTTGCATTTAACTCCCAGATTAGAACCGTTCTGATGCCACAGGTGCTACCATATCTGCGAAGATTGTCCAGAAACTTCTGTTTTCTTTTCAGACCTTTAGTGTGGGCAATATTTGGATTTATATTAGACTGTTTCCTCGTTGCTTTCATGACGTATTGTTGCTGTATTCTACCCTTAATGTACTCATTGAATTCGTTGTCGTATTTATTCTTTCCAATTCAATTAAACCAATTAAGGCGAAGATTAAAGTCACACACAATTATTCCTCTATTCCTTGTAAGAGAAAAAAAAACTCACATATAACCTTTTTCGACAAGGCAATAACTGTTTGGATATCGATAAAATTAAGAATTCCTTGCTGTTTTCTACCTGTCCCTCAGTACTTCGCCTCTCTCTTTCAAAATTTACAGTTCAAAAGTACACTTGATAACCAGGGACAGCAATAACTTCTCTCAGAGAGATTAAGGCAGGGAGATGTGACAGTAAAAGAAGGACATGCAATTATGGGTGCTTAGACGGATCGAGGCATACAAGGTTAAGGCTGAACAGGAAGTGCTTAAATTTAGCAAGATGAACGCTGTTATAAATTAGAGAGTTTCGTTCAGCATTCTAACAAGCTCAGGGAAGAAGCTCTTCTTGAACCTATTGGCACATGTGTTCCAGCTTCTGCATCTTCTGTTAGATGGGAGAGGTTGGAAAAGAGCATGACAAGAGTTGGACTGATGTTTGGCAGCTTTACCCCGGCAACGAGGAGTGTAAATGAAATCCATGGTTGGGAGGTTGCTTTCCCTGATGATTTCGGCTGTATTTTGTTACTGTCCTGAGAAGAGCAGTTTCCGGCCCAGTCCATTACTGACCAGGACAAAATGCCTTCTTTGTTGCATCTGCAAAGTTGGTGAGGGTACCAATGGACATACCGATTTTCCTCAGCCACCAGAGGAAGAGGAGGATTTATTGTGCCCTCTTGTCCTTTGCGCCTACGTGGCAAGTCCAGGACAGATTGTTTGTTATCGTTAAGCCTGGGAACTTGACATTCTCTAACCTCTCCACCTCAGCTGCATTAATGTAGGTAAGAGCGTGTCCTCTGCTTTACTCCTGAACTAAATGTTTAGTTCTTTTGGTTTGCTGATACTGAGGAAGGGAATTTTTATTTTAATCATTGCACCATGACACCAAACAACGTGTATCCTGCCTGTATTCAATTCATTGCCGTTTGACAACTGGCCTGCCGTGGTGGTGTCGTCAACAAACGTGTAAATGTTGATCGCACAGATTTTGGTTACACTGTAGTGGGTGTCCTGGTAATACATTAGGGGACTGAGAAAGTATCCTTGCCAGGCTGTATTTAGGGTTATTGCGGAGGATGTGTTGTTTTCTATCTTCACGTATTGTGGTATGTGGGTCTGAAAGCTGAAGATTCAAGTGCATCAGGAAGACCGCAGAACAAAAAACAAAACTTGTTAGATAAACACAGCGCGTCTTGCAGCATTTATAATTAATGCTTACTGTTTCGCGAATTGTAACTCCTTTTTGATATAACAGTAGTTGGGTGAAACTGCTAGCTAGGAAGACAAGAAAATTGTGTGCGTTCGCGAATAAGTGAGGGGATACTTGGAGATGAAGCGTAGAGAGAGAGCGAGCGATAGAGAGAGATAGAGAGACAGAGACAGAGAGAGAGTGAAAGACAGAGAGACAGATATATATATATGTATATATAGAGAGAGGCAGGTAGAAAAATAAATGGTTAATAGCAAGGCAGGGAGGGAGAAACGTTGATATTGTAGACAATAAGGTTTTGAAAGTGGAATGTGTGTGTTGAAAGCAAACCATATTATGGCAAGTCCAGGGGCATAGGGGTGGGAAAGGAATATAAGACGGGTGTTCATGATTTGATGTTGTTGAACTCGACGTTTTATTCCCACTTCCTTGCTCTATCAACCATAGTGGCGTGCAATCTTCGATTGAGTACAAAGGTGGATTCTTTTAAAAATCCATACGAATGAATGTTCATTGCTCATGAGACTCCCCGAAATTCTTTATCCAGTGCATAAATTACATCATCTGTGTTACTTATCTCTTCTATTTGGAAACGGAATATGTAACATGCCCTCCTTTCAGTTTCTATCCTACTCGCACCTTCACCTGGTGCATCACCAACTCCTCCCCCCTTTCCTGGGCACATTGTTTTCTGTTTGTGAGGATATACTATCCACAGATATCCTTTATAAAAGGAACAACCCAGTTATTTGGACGATATGTCGTCACAAACTCCTTCTTTCCTCATTCCATCTCTTCCTTCCCAGACCACGAATATGATAGTGTTGGTCTCTATTTTACATCCCATCAACATCCACATCCAGTAGAAGTTAGACTGTCATATCTTCCAACTCTAGCAGGATGCCACTATCAAAAGCATATTCCCTTCTTGGATTTTATCTGCATTCTGCAGTGACCATTTCATTCAAGGCACCCTGGTTCACACCTCCTCCACTCCCAATACCTGCCCACAAACTCCACTGTACCTTCCCATGCAATCATATACGATGCAAAATTTCACTGTTTTGATCCACCTCCCTATCATCCGTGAGGCACACGTTCTACGTGAAGCATCAATTTACGTGGAATTCATTCAATCATTCAATTCGCTGAATATTTGGCCTTCTCTGCATAGGGGAGACGACAGGCAGACTGGATGATTGCTTTGAAGGACAACAATCTCCTGCTTGTCAAAAAACGGCACCAAAACAACACCGCTTTGCCGAGCTAACATTTGTATCTCGTGCCTGCTGCAGTGGTCCAGCGAGGCTCAGATCATGCTGGAAAGCAGCATTTCATTTTCCGCCTAAGAAAGCTGCAGACTTCAATATTCAACATCGATTTCAATTATTTCAGAAATGGAACGCCATTCTGCCTACTCTTTTGCCACCACCACACCAATATCCTGTTATGACATGGTCTCCTTCAGGCACAACCAACAGATTTTGACTTATTTATGTTCCCCATTATGAGTGTTTTTTTCTCCCATGGTTTAATGTCAGCTTTCCCATTCTTTCATCTCTTCTAAGCTGGTGCTACCTCGGCCTATCCGCTCACCATTTATCTCTCCTCTCCCAAATTTTAGCATTTATACCACTTTTCCTTCGATAATGTAGTTCTGCAGAAACGTGGTTGGGATTTACACCACCTGTATATCTTCACTCCCTCCTTTCCACCCCACCCATCCCAATGAACGATCCCCACAACTCCCTACCTGCACAACACGTACTTTTTCCGACCCCACCTGTATTTTTTCCCCCAGGTCACTTCACCCCACCATTTCTGAAGAGCAGGGTCTCAAAGTTTTTAGTCACTCTGGGGTTGAAGGCGTCGCTAACTAGCACCATCTATTTTACATCCCGAACTGTCCAGAGGCAATTTAAGAGTCAACTAAATTGCTGAGGGCCTGGAGTCCTATGTAGGCTGGACCACGTAAGGATGTCAGATTTCCTTCCCTAAAGGGCATTAGTGAACCAGATGGGTTTTTCAAACAATAAACAATGGATTCATGGTCATCATTAGATTCGTGATTCCACGCAAGTTATTGAATTCAAATTCCACCATCTGCCATAGCAGGATTCGAACCCGGGGCCTAAGAACATTATCTAGGTCTTGGATTAACAGTTCAACGATAATGCCACTCGGCCATCACCTCCCCTGCTCCACACTGTCTCTGTTTGACTCCAGCGTCCGTAGTTCTGGCTATCTCTCTTCAAATTCAACCTGTTTGCCCTGTCTGATATGATCCTACCACAGAGTTGTTGACATCAATCTTCTCCTGTCCTATATAATCTAGCCAACAGTCACTGAAACAAATCTCGTCTTGCCTGATCTACACTTGCCCAGATTCAGTGACATCAATTGCCTCATATCTGCTATAAACCAGCCCAATGGTCACTGATACCAATGTCCTCCTCTTGAGGACACCGTTCACTGTTCAACAAATCTCATTCCACTGTCTCGGAGAGCATACTGGAGCTGTTTCGGTTCTAATGTGCAAGTCCGCAGCATTATTAGCAAGAATCCAACACATTCCAAATGGAGATATAGATCGGGGCACGCTTCTGACATCAACTTTAAATTTTCCTTTGTTTTTACCATGGAGGAACTTACGTTTGAAGCAAATGAACAATGGTTGCAGTCTGATTTCTGTTGAGATTTGCCAAATCGGAGGGAATTATTACAGACAGCTTCTTTTTTTCTCTGAGGATACTACAACTGTAAAATACAGTCAGCTACATAATTGGTCTTTTTGAATTCAAACCACTGGTATACATATTCAGTCCTAAATGTGATGAACGATAGAAACAAATTCATTTCCAACCTCTGTAATTAAATGCGAACTTGCTGGTGTGTTAGCAGTTAGGCGATCTGATCAAATCTTCCTGCACATATTTGACAGATAACAGTGTTTTCCGTGTTGGAACTCACAAGTTTATCAGCAAAGGTTTTGACTGAATGCATTACTTCCAATAATGTTAGTAGGTCAACGGCTTCTCTTTAATATTATCCCTGCATGGATGGGTATTTGATTCTCTTTTTACTATCCCTACATGGTATCCTCGTTTTTGTTTTTCTGGAGTCTTAGTCTCCACCTGGGACCAAAGTTACAAGTCTCATTCTCACACGGAAAAGCCAGATGTTCTAGCAGCTGCAAACAGTGAAAAGCTTTTATAGATCATGATACTATTTATATAAATCTCCGTCCAACTCGAAAGGTCGTTAATATACAGCTCCTGGTTAAATTCAGTGTTTTATCAGCTATTACGTGACTTTTGGTTTCATTACCTCTCTCTGATCCTTTTCTACCCGCCCACAAAAGGAGTTTGTAAAAGTCATCACTGTCAGCACAAGATAGTAATTCAGACAATTTTAGTACTTGTGGATGAATTGTTTCTCTCTTATTCCTCGAAAGTTTTGAACCCCTGGCACACATTATCTGCCGCCACTCTGACATGAAACCTACATCCAACTCATCGTCTCCACCGTCTAAATCATTGGGACGTGAAGGGTCGACCACTCCCTGTAAAGACACCAGGTTGCCACACATGCACCTTGGCCCCCAAAAAACTGGACGCTGTGGCCCGGTACCTTGTCTCGGGAATCAGAATTTGAGCTGCAAATGCAGGATCTGCAGATTCTTATTCAGTCTCGAGCACATATCAATGAGCCCGCCACCTGGCGTGTCCATGACGAAGGGACTATCCAGAGCTACCTGGAAGGGGACGCCATTGACAAATGTGGTGGATTAGCAATAGCAGGAATTTCCGGGACTAGACTGGGAGGCATGCCAGAAATTCATCCTGGGAAAAAAAATCATACTCAGGGGAGGATGAAGATAACGTGGCTGTTGATGGAAATCAGGGATGGCGTAAAATAAAAATAAAAAGTTTATTTTGTGGTGAAGATTCATAGGAAGTCACAGCACTAGGAAGCCTAAAAACCATCAGCAAATAACTAAAAAGCAATAAGGGGGAATCAGACTAAATATTAAAGTAAACTAGCTCGTAATACAAGATTGCAATAGTTTGTTTTGGATGCCTAAAAGTTAAGAGAGACGCAGGAGTGTAAATTGGATCACTGAAAAATGAGACTAGCGACGTAGTTTTGGTGAGTAGTGAAATAGCGGGCGAAATGCCAAAGTACTTTGCTTCAGTTTTTTTTTAACGGAGGAAGACATGAGGAAAACAGAGGATAAAAAGAAGAAACTAAGAGCCGTTTAGTCTGGTAATGGTTGGTGGCAAGATTCCAGAGTCAATTATTAAGAATGAAATTGTGGATTCTACGGATGTGCATGGTGAAGTAAAAAAAGAATAGTCAGCATGGCTTAGTCAAGGGGAAGTGATCTCTGGCAATCAATTAGATTTCCTTGATTCGGTAACGAGCTAAGTAGACGAAAGAAGTTCCCCTGCAAATCGCTCACCATCGTGACTTGGAAATGTATCGCCGTTCCTTCACTGTCTCTGGATCAAAAGCGTGGAATTCCCTCTCTAATGGCATTGTGGGTCAACCGACAGCTGGTGGACTGCAGCGATTCAAGAAAGCAGCTCACCACCACCTTCTCAATGGCAACGTGGGCTTTACGAGAATTGCTGGCCAGCCAGCGAAACCCAAATCCCAGAAATGAATAAAAAAAAGACCAGTGGGCTCAATATTTTTCAATTTCCCGATGCCATTGAAAAGGCGCCACACAGGAGGTTGCTAACTAAGTTGTGGAATTCAGTGTCTCGTGGAGTTCAGTTCTGGTACTAAAGCAATTCAAGTTGTATATTAACAACTCATTCATAGGAACTGACAGTATTCTTGTTAAGTTTGCAAAAGACGCAAAAATATCTGGAGGTGTGCAGGTAGTATTGAGGAAGCAGAGAAGTTCTGCAAGTAGTGAAATTGCTAGGAGAATGTATGATGAAGTGACAGATGAAATACAATTTGGGAAAGACGAACGCTATAGTTTTCTGTGGGAATAATAGAACCACAGACTATTTTCTGAATGGGAAAGTGATCAGAACTTTGAAGCAAAAGAGGTTTGGGAGTCTTAATTTAGGATTCTGTTAAGGTTAACTTGCAGGCTCACTTGTTAGGGAGTTAGGGAGGGAAATGTATTTTTTTTTCATTATT
Organism: Ginglymostoma cirratum; assembly: GCA_024137785.1. NCBI lineage: Eukaryota > Metazoa > Chordata > Chondrichthyes > Orectolobiformes > Ginglymostomatidae > Ginglymostoma > Ginglymostoma cirratum. The sequence goes on along the minus strand of JAHRHZ010000116.1, from coordinate 422,431 downwards.
GCAAGAGGGCCACAATACAAATGTAGAGATGTACTGCTGAGGTTATATCAGGTTCTAGTTAGTTTGCGTTTTGAATATTGTGCGCAGTTTTGGACCTCATCTCTAAGAAAGAAAAGTACTGGTCTACAAGGGTTTCAGTAGACATTTACAAGAATCATTCCGCAGATGACGGTCTTTTCAGAATAGCAGTAGTTTTGCACTCTGGTCCAGTAGTCAATGGAGTTTGGAAGGATGGCAGGGCAGGGGGAGTGGGGCTGTGATCTTATTGATAGACAAAATAATGAGAGGTCTGAATAGAGAGAACTTGGAGATGTTTCCATGATTAGGAGAGACACTTGAGAAGGCACTATGTGATGTTGAAGGGGCGACCCTTTCTAACTGAGTTAAGGAAGAATTTCGTCAGCCAGAAGATTGTTAATTTGTGAATCGCTTTGTCATTGAAGTCTTTGGAGGCAAAAATATTCAGTGCAGTTCAGATAGAGATAGTTAGGCTCTTGATTGCGGATGGGATAAAAGATTGTGGTGAGAAAGCAATAGATGGGCTTGCGAACTATGCCAGCCATAATCGAAAGATGGACCAGATTCATTTAGTGGAATGGATTAATTATGCTTGTGCATATTACGGTATTGTGGTCTTATGGTCACGTTCCCACACTCCTCGTCTACCAGCAGGTGTAAAAGCGACGAAGAAGTTTCTCTCCAGGACCATTCATTGTGTGCATTCTCCAACGCGACTAGCAATCGTCTCCTGGAAATCGATACGGAGCGCAATTCATTGTGCTCTAAGCTGGGTCAAAAGATATCCATTTACAGTTGTCTCCAGTAGCAATTCTTTACTTCCTGCTTAGGAGCAATAGAACCAGCTCGCCACTCTCTTATTACTCTAATACTAAGCAGTCAAAATTCAAGTTTCTTTTGCAAATCCCAAATCCCGACAGGTAAGCTGATTGAGTCATGTGCGTGCTCTGCAGGGCATGGTGTGCTGCGACACAGAGTGAGGCATGGCCCTTGGTCCAGAAGCAGGATAAGGGAATGACCTCAATTTCTGTCCTTGAGAGACAGCTTTGAGATAACTTTTGAAAAGTCATTTTAAAGTGTGGTCAGAAAAGGAAAATTTGCACATCACCAAGCTAATCTACAGGTCTCCCGTGTACGGCCTGATTATAAGAAGTTCAATTTTTGGATGTATGCATTACTGCAAAATACAGAATTTCTAATTACATTGCGAATCTCACCCTCATGAATCACTGTAGAGTATCAAGTGATATATCATAAGAGGAATGGTTGTGGGCTGCCAGTCTGTTCTCGATCGAGCCGAGAAGGATGAGACAGTACCTCATAGAAAAGTATAGTAATATTGAGAGGCCTGCGTACAATGGACATGGAGAGATGTCTCCACTAGTAGGACAGCCTAGGACCAGAGGGTCCATCTTCAGAGCAAAATCATGACACTGAGATAAGATGAGTTATTTTTCATCCAGTGTTTGTGGAGACTGTGTAACACATTGTCTCGTAATTCTATGGAGCCCTCATCACTTTCAGTATATTTAACGCGGAGATCAAACGGTTATTGATTATTAAGGGTCGGCGGCACGGTGGCTCAGTAGGTATCAATGCTGACTGATAGTGCCAAGGACCCGGTTCGATACCACAGTCAGGCGATTGCCTGTGTGGAGGTTGCAATTCCCTTGTTTGCGTAGGTTACCTACCACAGTCCAAAGATGTGCAGTGTGGGTGGATTTACCCATGCTAAATTGCCCATACTGTCCAGTGATGTTTAGGTTAGGTGTGTTAGACATGGGAAACGTAGGAGTTGGGGAATGGGTCTGAGTAGAAAGCTCTTCGGAGGGACAGAATGGACTTGTTGGGCCGACCTGCCTGTTTCTCCACTGTAGGGATTCTGTGATTTTTGTGATAAGGAGATGCAGGAGGTTGGTGTTGAGAAACATATCAAACACGTTCAAATGGCAGAACACACTCGATTTTCAGAATGATGTAAGTCATCTGCTATATATTGCTGTCTTATAGTCTTAACTATTAGTACCAAATATTCAATGTGATCTAATAAAAATGGCTGGCTATGAGTCATCGGAGGGCAGTTGGCAATAAAAGGATGAAGCAAAATTAGCAAACAAATGCAGAAATTTCTGGACAATCTCAGCAGGTCTGACAGCATCTGCGAAGGTAAATCTGACTTAATGTTTTGAGTCTATTTCCTCCTTCTTGGAAGAAGGCACAATAATATTTTCTGAGTATACACGCTGCTCTGATAAGCTTAGCTGTTGTAAATTCCTTTACCGTTTATTGGCAGGAGAGGATTTACGGATCAGAATCTCACCCATGGCATTGAAGCACACTAACCTGAATGAATTTCTTCCAATGCACGAGCTGTGTGAATGACTCAAACAAGTGACACACTTTTTATGCACTGTCACTGCAACGCTTACCCGCTTGTTATGAATGTTGATGAATCATTACAACCTGGAGAGACATAAGAAATTCCACAACATCGAAATATCAATGAAATGTCGAGAGTGTACAGGGAAGTTCTCCTTCATCACCCCTACTGGAGGATTATGACCAGAGTCACAGTGGGAGAAAGCAATCACTTGCTCACAATGTGACAACGCCTTCGTTAAGATTTCCAGCCCTCATTTCTTCCTGAAATTCACCAATGTGAGGCTTTTTAAAAGATTTAGTTGTTGGAGCAGTTTTAAAAACGCGGCAGTTTTAATTTAATACTAACTTGTTCAATCGATGAAAGATATGCTCATTGTGAAAATAGATTCAATCAATCATCTCAAGCCAGTCGACACGAGCAAGTTCACTCTAGTGCGAGATCAGTTACCTGTTCTTTACATGTGTAGGGATTGAATTCTACATTCAATCTGGTAAGACATCAACGGATTCACAATGGTTTGAAAGATATTTGTCTGATTTATGTGTAGGAAGAGATTTTTTTCTCAGATAACCGGCTGACACACCAGCAAGTGCACGTTAGGGAAAGATAATTTACATGTTGTATGTATGAGTAGATATTCGTTTTACCGCTGACCAGCAAATAGATTCATTGGTGATTTTCTTTTTGGGTTGGATTCTGCTCGAAATGTCTGATTACTCAGTCCAGTCCTAAATTATTGGCCCTTAATCCTGAGAATCTATTCTGATCTTCTGGTTCCCCAGCCAGGGGGAATTAAAGTCTCAATCTCTGCCCAGCTCAGCCCTTTAAATACTTACTTTTTCAATGAGATCGTTCCTCATACTTTTATACTCCGAGATTATATTGTGAGACATTCCTTTCATCTCAAGAAATAGCACAGTGAAGCTTCACAGTAACATGTACAATGGAAATGAATACTTCCTTCAATCTTTTTCTGCAACTGTTCAATCTGGAAGGTCTGGCACACAGTGCTGTCCCGTCTACCAGGTAATCTCAACTCCTCCAATTTCTGGTTAACTCTTAGAGGTCACCCGTGCATGTTGCCATAATTCAAAGATTCCCACGATCACAACAAAGCCTCTGTCAATGTCATAACCGAAATCTTTTAACTGTCTCGGCATGTACCTACCGGCTGTCAGAGTTCACTTGTCAGTTTTCAAGGTCCACTCCTCATTTCTCACATCTCTTCCCCTTCTACACAAACAGCTCACCACCACCCATTCTGACACTTCTTATTGACAATATGTGCAGGGATTTACTCAGTTGTCCATTCTGCTCAAACACCAGTGATTCCATTCTTCACGAAAATCGTTGCATTTTGTTTGCAATTACACCCAGAATTGTATAATATTTATTCTGGCAGTTGGGGGTTATTTCAGCTGATGCTAAAGATCCCAGTAAATGAGATAGCTATTAACTTCAGTTGATGTAATTGATAATTAATATGAGTTTACATCTTTTTGTAATCTTTAGTTTTCAGGTGAATTCGATTTTTCAGGCTGTTTTCCGAGTTATAAGAAATGCAATTAAACAGTGATTTATGTGTATTTATTGCGGTTTAATTATCGTTGTCACTGCATATGATTACATCGCCTGTACATTGGACACAAGGAACTCACATTGATGAGTTTATGGTCGAAACTCCATTCTCTCTGCAAATCTGTAAAAAGGAGCACTGGAAAAAGATTAGGCACTTTCTATGTTGAAAAGAAGCAAAATTACTCAACACAGAAGCAATAAATTTCCAGTCATACCAGAAACTCTTAAGCTACAGAATGGTTTTCACACCTTCAGTTTCATTACTAGTTTCAATCGCATAGTTTCGACACTGCATCATCACCCTTAACTTATTTACTATCTCGTATCGTCTATGCAGTCACAGACAGTCCACTGTTTTTTGGACTTTCACAGTCAGTGTAATTTTCAAACATACAGAACACATCTAAATTTGTTCATGCTCGATATACCTTTGATGGACTGAAAAGTAAAATCTTCTTCTTTTCTCACTGCAGACTTTGCAAAATCTGCTGGAAACTTCCGGCATTTACTTTTACACTAGGATTACAGTGAGACATTTATGCTCACCTGCTGCAGCCTCCCAACACGCACCATTTTGAGTGCTTTACAAGACTTATCAAAGTTTAGGACATTTCATACTAATTTTAACTTTAACAGTGTCTGGATGGAAAGATCGCGTATAAGCGAGCTATCGATGAGGAATACACAACCACTTTAATGTTATGTCCTGCAGATATACATTAATGGGAATCTGAATAATTAAAAGCAGTTTCTTTTATTTCTTAACATATCATGCGATTTGAGGAAAGCAAAGCACAACATAAAAATCAAATTCCGGCAGGATCAAGAATAAATCATCGATGGCGAGGGAGTTAGAACCACCGTCACAGATCATTAAACTCTATCAAAATTGGAATAATTATCATATGTGTGAAATTTATTAATTCAATGACACAATTGCAGAAACTCGCTAGCTGCTTGATATTGACAATAAATCTACAGTAGTTGGAGGAAGTGTAACAGGAACATTTATGAGAATTCGTGAAGAGTGAAAAGGACCAGCGATGTCAAGAAATGATGGAACATTAACGTTAGAAGCTGATATTTTTAGGTTAATAAATTTAGTTATTCAAATATTTTGCAAATGAGGTTTAATAGATATTTCGCTGCAGTTTTTAACTCCTCCCTGAATTTACTCTGCGTTGCTGCATAAATACACGTGTTTGTGCAACAGATGAAAAGTTGCAGCATATATCCATAATCTTGCAAAATGAACATTGTGTCGGTAAAATCGGAACCTGCAAAATAACTGCTGCTTGCAAATCGAATATAGAAAGCATTTATAATATAGGTCAGCCACAACAGGATGAAGCTGCCCGAAATTAACAGTCGTAAAATCAGGGATTTTTATTTTCTGCTCTCAAACTCTGGGTCACTCTGTTGGCCTCTATTACTTTGGAACTGGAGTCTCTGGCGTGCTCTACTAGCCAATAGAACATGCCTGACGGTGAGAACATTCAGCAAAATAATCAAAACAAAAGGGACGCAAGGGTGTAGAATACGACTAAACCCGTCAAATGTGTCCAACCAGGTGATGTGTAAATAAATGCCTTTGTGCTGCAAAACCATGGTACGTTGTCTATTATGTGCACTGGTTCAAATATAAAGTAACAAGGGATGTTTTCAACACAACTCAAAGAACATACTACTCCTATGAACACTGTAACTGCTTTTGCAGTACAGTATTTTGCTTTCATCTTCTGATAAAAAATGGCTGCACATTGGTCAAATGTAAATGCGACTGTCAACAAAACAGAGCTGCCTATAGCTGTATAATTTAAGAAAATGGCGGCGCTGCAACCCGGATTGGTTGCCAGAAAACTAATTGGGAAATATATAGCATGAATCCGAATCGAAATCACTGTAGTAATGACTACGAGAAAATGCGACACTGCCATGGACATCAGGCAATTAGTCATACATAAGGAGAGTCAACGTCTCCCTCGGGAAAAGATCACAATCGCTGTTAAGTTCGCTGTTGAGAAGAGAGACCAGAATATTCAATGATAAATTCGAGTAAAAGCCTTACTAGTACATTCAAAACATTATTTTAAGCCTTTTTTTTCTGGAGTAGCAATGCTTTAATGAATGGTGCAACAAAATATATTTTTGCAATATTTACACCAAATGATCATCCATTTACCAATATTGTGAAATGATTATGTTCCATAATAACTTAATGCAAACAAATAAGTAAGAAACAAAAGAAAATATACAAAAAAAAGTTCACTATGCCAGCTCTCAGGAAGAAAATGGCAGAAATGAATACTCTATGATTGCAAATCTCCAGAAAATCCGGCACAAGAACATCAGTAAATGAATTAAATATTCTTCCAACAAATATGATACTATAACACCTTATATAGAACATTGCTCCTCGAAACAAAGACTTCACAAAAACGCAAAAATATGTTGCCTAAGGAAGAAACCCAGTGACAAGTTCAGAAATGAACAACTACAACTTTATAAGACTTGTACACGAAGCATAAATCTGCGATACTTTCCATAAATCATCAATATAATAAGTTAATCCTTTTGTGTTGCATAACAATCGATCATGTCATGTCTGAAACAGCGATCGCTGCAAAGATTGGATAGTAAATGGCAAATACAGGACCAGTTAGTGGAGCATGCATTTCTGAAACTAATAGTTGGGACAATGAAACAGCATGCAATCTTGGACAATTTCAAGCAATCTCATATTTTTACCTGCAGTTAGTTCTGGTAACAAAATTATGTTGCATCAACATCAACATTAATTATGCTTCATCAAACAAATTGACGTAGTCGGAATGAGGTAATTCATTGTTGTCACGTGAATGTACTTTATGTTGATTTGCATAAGCATGCCCAGAATTCATGAAATGATGTTGACAAAAGTCCTTGTAGTAAATTGATTTGTTTCTTTTAAGCATTCACTAAGTAGCTTGAAATTGAGGTACAAAGCGGAAAAATCCCATGTTTGATTCATTTTGAGTTCGGAACTCCAACAATACCCACGCTGAGGGAACATTTAAATCGCCGTAGTGTGAGAGGTTTAGTGATACAGTGTTGCAGATTAAGGCCCGGAGATATTATTTAACAGGCCAACAGATCGAGTGAAATGAATTAAATTCAATTATATGAACTTTCAACAATGTTGACAATGAAATTATGGAAACAGGTACTCGTAAAAAGTCACCTGGTTTCTTCAATGTTTGCCCTTATGTAGTCAAGTGTACAATTGTCCCAGCCTCGTCGTAATGCAATTGGCCCTAAATTTCTTAAACTTCCCAGCTACTCGCTCAGCCATAGCAAACTGTTACGGAATTATTGTACGAAAACGTTATGAGACCATTTTACATCAATCTCGTCATTGAACATTGGCAAAACATAATCTGTCCTGTCGATCTTGAAATATGCTCCTTATTGTGATGCAAAAATGTGCAAAAAATTGTGAGATTTATCTTCGAGACCGCAAAACACCAACCGAATTGTGCATTGTAGCTAATTCCAGAGACCTCTTGCCATAAACTCACACGGTTGGCGAGAGGTAAAATTTGAAGTCATTAGCAGGGACGTGAAACGTGATGAATTCTTACAGTATCAGTTTAATCATTGGCAAAAAAAAAACTTATTTATCACCGCATTACCTCAGCTGATGAATCTTGGTACTTCTATGTTGAGTACAGTTATAAAAGTTACTTATGGCCGTTGAGGCATAAAATGTACTCAGAATGGTGGAGTCGTCAGTGCACGTGTTCAATGTTCATCACCAAAACTGAATCATTGCACGTGATTCAAATGTAAGTTTTAATGAATAAAAACTTTCTCCACTTGTGTAAAAACAACACCCAGCTGTAGAGAGCTTGTTATTTTCCCGAAAGATAACACAATCGAAAGGAAAGGCTAATTGGGCTCACCTAAATTATGCTTAAGCCTCCAAAGGCAGCGTCACACGACATACAGTTGCACTTATCTTATCTATGAAAAGTTGTACATCGCATGAATTGGAAAACGATTGGACAGATTGTGGTTTTGAGTCAGTTTCATGTAAATGTATTGTATAATGTTGTCTTAATTCTGAAGATCATACAGGATTGCAATTCGGTGACAATGCAGTGTCCATATGCTTGTTTGATATAGCTAGCTTATTCATCAATACAGCATTCTAACGAAGCCACAGATGGTTGAACTGATGCACGATATCACGGTAAACTGCATTATGTGAATCAGTATTTATTGATCTTATGAACTTAGCAAATTGCACACGGATTCATGTTCAAGACCTCCGTTTATGTCCGACCAGATTTTTTTTCCTGTGAGATCCATGCTAAAACCAGCTCTCACAAGGCTTCTCATTGGCTTTATGAGAAAGGTGTCTTCGTTTAAATGACACCTACACTTCTACCCTTGCACATTTTCGTTTTCTTGGCGATATGTTTACTCAATTTGGATCCACAGCTACAGAGAAGTTCATTATATGCATTGATGGGCTCCATCATGCGTTCAAATTCTCCTTCGAAATTCACTTGTCAAACTAATTATTTTTAATGACATTCTGGTTCAGAAATTTTCTGGGATAACTCTACTGCTGTTTGGGCAGCATCAGGAGGCCTGAAATGGAAAAAATAATCTGCCTGAAATCAGCCATCTCGTTGGTTTTGATGCATATGTTTAAAAGCTACATATGCCACAAGCATCAAAGGAGAATGTGCATCTAGAACAAGCAGGGAAAAGAAATCTTCTTTCATCCTCACTCTCTGTGTTTTCTCTTTGGGCGAAAGACAAGACGGAAATCCTTGAAGGCATACAGTAACAAATTCTAATAAGCAAAGAACTTGACATATTGGATCAACCACCGAATTGGAGAATGACCACCACTCGGCAGATAAGTATGATAAGTGACATTGTTGCAAAAATCTGACTTACTATGGTTGGTAAGTTACTTGAGAAAATTCTGCCGGATGAAGTGTACGTGCATATGGAAAGACTGGGCTTGACGACGAGTAGACAGCATAGCTTCGTGCGTGGGATGTTATGCCTGAAAAATTTCATTGAAGAAGTGATCAGGAAGGTTGATGATGGCAAGGCAGTAGACGTAATGGATTTCAGAAAGTCCAATGATAAGTTTCCACATAGTTGTCTGCTTAGAAGATGAGATGGAAAGAATCCAGGGAAAGAATTGGATACAAAATTGGCTTGAAGGAGAGAGTAATAGTGAATGGATGCTTGTCAGACTGGTGGCCTGTGAGTAGTGGTGTGACACAACAGTCTGTGTTGGACCCATTGCTCTCTCCTTTCTATTTCAATTATTTGGTGCAATATGTACAAGGCATAAATAGTAAGTTTATAGAAGACAGTAAAAAGATGATATCATGAACAGTGAAGAAGTATATCAGAAATCGCAGCACGTTTTTGATGAGCTGGGGAAGTGAGCTGACAAACGGCAAATGAAGTTTTATGAAGATAAATGTACCGCAAACCAGAATTTTTTTAAAAAAGCAATTTTCACCTAATTAGACCATCCCGAAATGATTGACAGCTAATGAACAACTTTGGAAAGTAGGACGAAAAACGATTGAAGAAACTAATTGGTACAATTTGAAAGAGCGGGTGGGAAACTGAGAGGTTAAATGAATACATCTTTGAATGCTATAATAGAACCTGACTAAAGTCTTTTGTTCAAATAAAAATCATGCTGATGGGATTCTTTGCAATGTTAATGAGGGCATGATCTGCAATGTAAGAAATTAATACTGAATAATGAGACATTATTCGTGAAGCAGCAAATGAATAATTGTGCTCAACTCTGTGTCCCACACATTAGGACAGATATCTGTCACTTGAAGTGGTTAAAGGGAAGATTTATTAGAGTAGAATTAGCAATATGCTACTCCAGACATGCAGATTGTCGTGATGATTGCCTTTGTCGTGTTTAATTTTTAAACAGATATTGTCCTTACCTTATAAGGCATCGTTTGAAGAATACTGAGAAAAGACCGTAAGTTTGAGACAGATTTGCAATATTTTCAGAGACAATCACGTCGCATTGGTTGAAGATCGGCCATTTCGAAACAACGATTAGATATATTGAGGTGACTGAAAGCCACTATGCGTGAAGCCCAGTGCTGGGAATTCCACTTTAGTTTTTTTTTTTACTTTGTTGTATGATCATGGAGTTCTCAGAACAGTCGTGGTGAATTCTGTCACTTCCATGCATTTGAACTGCACTGACTCTCTGAGTTTTATATTTAGAGCCAAAAGGCTGCCTTTCCCTCATAATGTGCAGAGGTTGCTTCTATTTAAGTTTTTAATAGCCCCCCTTAAATGTCGCAAATGAACGTTCATGCTCACCCTCCTTGGTAGTACATTTGCAGATCGAACTAATCTCTCTAAGGTTTTGCAATAGATCTGTAGCTTGGGTTGTGGGTCTTGATGTTGGTTGGCTCGCCAAGCTGGTTTATTGTTCCACAGACGTTTCGTTACCATCCTTGGTAACATCCTCACTGCAGCCTCTGATGAAGCGCCAGTGTGTTTTCCCGCCTGGTTTTTAAACTCTGGGGTCCGTTGCGATGGATTGCCTTACTTCCGGGTTTCCTCCATAGTGGAATGTATATGGGGTCGAGTTCAACGTGCTTAATAATAGTCTGCTCCGTGGAGTGCCTTGCCTCCAGGAATTCTCGTTATTGTCTCTGCCTAGCGTGTCCCAGGATCTTGCTGTTGTCCCAGTCGAAGTCATGGTTCTCCTTGTCCATGTGGACTGAGATGAGTGAGTATTGGTTTTGTATTTTTGTAGCCAGTTGGTGTTCACGTACTCTTGTTGTTAGTTTCTTTCCTGTTTGTCCGATATAGTGTTTCTCATAGTATCTGCAGGGGATCTTGTAGATGACATTGGTCTTGTCCATGGCGGGGAGTGAGTCTTTACTTCGGGTGAACACTTGTCGTAGAGTTGACGTGGGTTTGTGTGCCACTCTGATGCCCAGCGTTCATGGAAGTCTTGTGGTGAGTTCTGACGTGTTCGTGATGTCAGGTAGTGTGATGAGTGTGTCAGGGCGTGTAGAATCTTTCTGATGCTGTTCCTGTAGGCATCTCCTGACCCAGTTCTTTGGGTATACATTATCCTGAACACTTGGAAGAGTTATTCCTCCTCCTCTTGGCGTAGCTCCATGTTGCTGCACATTGTTGCATATTCCCTTAAATTAACACAGACAGGCAGTCATTAACTCACCTGAGAAGCAGTATGATCTCTCACTAAGTGTAGAAAGAGCGTGATCTACAACTGGTTTGAAAAGGGGGCTACGTTCTAAATGACCTGACAGATAGTTTGATGTTTAACTAATATGGCAGGCAGCTTAACTCCTAAATAACCTAACAGACAGCTCGATGGCGAACTGACCTGACAGATAGCTAGATGCCTAACTTAGCCAGACAGGGCGTTTGATCGTTTCATGACCTGAAATAAGTAGTTTCAGCAAAAGAAATACAAGTGTTGAAATTAGGGTACAAAGTTGTGTTTTCTTTATTCCCACTCACTGTCACCAATCAGTTTGATTGTGCAGACTGTTGAGTTCTGATAAACCCTTTTTTTAAGACACACAAGAAAAAAAAGGTTTCCAATTGTCATTCTGTGTTGGCAACAGCTAAACGGAGATGAAAAAGTACGCAAATGAACTGGAGAAACTGGATGTTTTGCACGCATTAAGAGGAAGGTTTAATAACTGCAAGGTGCTTCTCTTGTTAATTCCTCACTATAGAATTAAGGAAACCTGAAACTCACTCCTGTATTTGGAGCTGATGGTATCAGTAATGGAGAGATATCGTCTGGAAGTTAAAGTCGACAATTGCTGAGACTCAATGTATCGAAGACTTTATGCCATTCGCCTTGCCCCATGGGAGTGCTTTGCTTTGTACGAGACTCTCTCCGGTTCATGTCACTGTTTCTCACAGTCCTTTATAACATACCGTACCGTTAGGTTGGTGGAGCTCACGGATGGAGGAATTACCCTAACTTTTTCATACGTCAGTATGAGCAGAAAGTCGAGGGCCCATACACTATGCTCTGGTAATATCCATCGTTCGGAATATAGATCAGGAATGTTGGGGATTTGTGCTAGTTCTGGCGATATTGTTGCAAAGATTAGCTATGGTCGAATGACTGCAATTAATGTTCACTGTACCTTCTTCAAAACTCATCACTGAAACTGGCTCTTGGGAGACTGAGCCTGCACTACTAACTCCTGCAGAAATTTAAAGAGACAGAATTTCATTATGTTATCATTATGTCATGATAACGGATATCATCTGGTGAGTGGATACATTTGAAATAGAAAGAAAGTGCTTTTCAGGTGATGTCAGTGGTACCTGCATATGCAAGAGGATGTAGTTTTAAAATTAGCTCCTCGTTATGTTGCTCAATATTAATGTCCGTCATTTTCAAAACCGGTTGGGAAATTTGTCAGCTCGACTCAATGTAAAGCTGCACTTCTCACATATTTGTAGCTTTTGGTTCGTCACCAGTGAGAATGAAATGCATCAGAGAAGTTAAATATTTTGTCAATGATTTGCTTAGAAACCTTTCGTCATGTCACGACAAGGAGGGGACTTCAGACTTAAGCTAGTCTCATTGCAGTTGCTAATTATTATTGGACTGGTCTTTGACTGATGCATCAATGATCTTCAATCAACCATAAAATCAGATGTGAGGATGTCAGGTGATAATTGCGGAATATTCAGCGCAATTCATGACTCTTCTGATACTGAAATGTTGCATGTTCAAATGCAGCAATATGCAGGTAAGCTTGGACTCAAAAGTAGGAAGTAGCATTCGCAGCACACAAATGCAGACAATGACCATCTCCGATATAACACAATCTAATCACAGAGCCTTGAGGTTGAAATGCATTGCCATCAGTGCATACCCAACTATCACCAACATTGTGGTGGCATTTGATCAGAAAGTCATATGTATCTGTCACATATCAAGTGGTTGCAGGAGCAGGTCAGATTATAGCAATAATACGTCGAGTAACTCACTTCCTGATTACTTAAATTCCGCCTGCCATTTACAAGGCAAACGTCAACAGTGAAATAGAGTGCACTTCAATTGGCTGGAAGGGAGTAAAGCCAGCGACACTCGATTCATTTGTCACTATCTAGTGCGACGCCACACGATTTGTAGCACGTGAACTGCGGCAGTTCCACCTTCTCAAGGGCAGCTGGGGACGAAAAATAAATCAGCCAGCCAGTAACTCCCGCGATGTACGAGTGAATAAATTATAAAAGAACTAGATGTCGCATACTGTTGTCATTCTGTTACTTTGCTCAATAATGTCAGAGGTTTTCAATGGGCTCCAATCGACCTAATTGCTTTTTCTCACATTAAATAAACTCACTTGCATAATACTGGAACTGTAGAAGTCCAGGCAGATTGCTCGCACTCCTTCACACTGTAGTTACTGCCCTTATGATAATTAAACGACACTTATGGACAGAATAGTTGAGTTACTGACGACAAAGGTCCTGGTCTCATGCCTGTGCTTCAAGCTACGTTATTGACATGGCTTGCCCCGTCCTCTTCTGCTTTAAGCTGCAGGAGATTGACAGTTAGGTCTTTGTTAATTGCATTGTTATTGATAAACATGTCCAAAGAATTGTCATGGTGCAGAAGGAGGCCAATATTCTGATTATGCCGGCTCTGACTGTCTAAATGAGCACAATAACATATTGTTATTTTGCTGTTTTTTTTTTCTAGAAAACCTTTAATATTGTTTCTGTTGAGACAATCATCTAATGTATTCTTGAAAGCATCGATTTAACCTCCCTTCACCATATATCTAGGCAATTAATTCCAGATCCTAACTATATATTGCAAAGAAAGGAAATTTTATTCCCATAACTGATTTCTGTGCTTTGCAAAATTTCTGAAAACTGAAGAATTCCATTCTTGATACTATTAAATGTGAGAATAGATTTTCTCTGGTTACAATGTTCAAACCTCCTTATGATTTTGAAAACGATCAAACGTCAGCCAAGTTGTCTACTCTCTAAGATACAATCCATAATTTTTTTTCAAACAGTCTTCTGTAATGATGCTTCTCAATACTGCAAGCATGCTCCTAATCCTCTTCTGCACTCTGCAATGCGTTCACATCCTGCCTAATATGTGGTACTCAAAACTGTGCCGAATTGTCCAGCTGAAATCTCACCAGTTTCTTTAATGCCTTCGGCAAACCGCCCTTGCATCTACCCACTGTTACAGAATTAATAAACGTTAAAAATATTCTTCCCTTTCATAATTTATTGTTCTGTCGATCCGACCATCTTCAATGAAATATGCATATGTACAACCAGGTCCCTCTGCTACTTTAGAATGGGTAATAATGTTCTTCTGTATCTTCATATGCCGTGTTGGAAAATACATCACCTCCGACTTCACGGTATTAATTTTTATCTGTCATCCGTCTGACTTTTCCACCATCCCGCCTTTTGCTTGGTTCTTTACAATGTTACATTCCCAATTTAAAACACCACCAAACTGATTACATCTACAGTATTAAAAAATTGTCCTTGTACACCACGATGTAGGTTAACATGTTTCAGGAACTGCAGAAGCTCCATGAATGAACCCTGGCAGTCCCACTGTCATCCTAAAACTGGCAGTCATTGTCCTGGACAAGTGATCTGATGATCCCGTATTGGAGATTTACACTTCCGAGTGCTTCTGTGTTGTACATAGTGGCAGTCACAGCTCCAGGTGAACCTGCTTGTTGTCTGGTGTTGCTGCTTTTGGGCTCCATTTGCTTCAGTATGTGAAGAGGCAAACATTGCGCAATCACCAGTGGATTTCTCTTCCTGACCTTATGATAGAGGGAATACAATTGACGAATCTGTTGAAGAGTTGAGCTGAGGATTCTACCATACGAAGCACTACGACTACCCCTTTTGGCTGAGTCTGTGATTTCCCTGAGCAAAACAGATCTAACTTCATCAAAATGTTTTCAGAACTGAAACTTCTCATCTTTTTCAGCAACGTTGAATATGTTTGCCCCGTTAGAGAATTATTAGACACAATTAAAAATAAAGGTGTCCTATTTTAGATAGAATTGAGGCGGGCTCCCTCTCTCTCTCTCTGATGCGCACACACACACACACACACACACACACACACACACACACACACACACAGAGAAAGAGAGAGAGGGAGAGAGAGAGAGGCGAGGGGGGAGGGGGACAGAGAGAGAGAGAGAGAGTCACTGAGTTGTTGAGTTCTCTTTCCCAGAGAGCAGGAAAGGCAAGATGAATAAATGTTTTTAACATTGTTTGAGATAGAATCATGACAGAAAGTGTGCCAAATTATATTGCAGTTGCCAGGAAGGAGGATTGAAGCGACTCCATATCACTCACGATTTTATCAAATTGTGATGCATGTTTGAAAAGGCAGAATGGCCTCTTCTTACTGCTAATTTGTATTTTCAATGTAAGTTCAGTGTAAGCTCGAAGGACTTACGTTTTGAAACTAGAATAAACCATGTGCAGGTAGTGAGGGTCTGATTTACAGGCTGTGCAAATTGTACGCCTACATGGAAATACGGGTAAGGGATGAAGATTCAAACGATTTGATGTACTCCAGTTTCGAATGGAGTGCACAAGTCTTTGTCTTCTTACATTAAGAAGTATTTGCGAATTTGGAAACTAAAGCAGAACATGTTTTTTGGGACTGATTCCATGATAACTTGGCAGTCCTATGCAGGGCGTTTTCCTTAGGCTTTCCCTGCGATGATTGAGTTTATTTACTTAAAATACCTAAGACACTTCAGGGGCAAGACAATTTTGGTATTGTCGCTGTGATCCCAAATCTGTAAATCTAGAACATGGCGTTTACACGCAGAATTCGTGTTGCCAGTTAGAAATGTAGTGCACAGAGGTTTCTTTACGAAATACGTGTCAATCAGAGAAAATGCATGTGTTCAACAGTTCTGACTGATGGATGCTTAAATCTATTTAAGGTAGAAATGAATGTATTTTGAAAACAGAAGAAATAACAAATCGGGAGAAAATGCAGAAATCTGATGTTGATACGTATCTAATGTGATCTGAATGAATGAGAGGAAGCTCGAATAAAGGACTAGTTACTCCTGTTCCCAGTTTTAATACTAGTGAATTTGAATTTGTACAGTCATTAGCGGAGACATTACCAATAACCTAAGACTATCTGGAAATATTCAAAAGCCTGTCCTCTTTTCTGTAGAAAATAAAGTGTCACAAGAGGAACAAAAGGAATAGGAAGAAGAATATACCGTAGAATCCATCCTGTTTGTTCAGCAATCCAATGTGATTACAGATGATCACTACCTTCAACATTAGATTATTGTTCACTGTCCCCTGATTCTCTGAGTCCTTCGTTACTTGTTTTTTATTCACGGTTTGTTTTTGAAGGAGTCTTTTAAAAATGTATGATTCATTGCCAGACAGTTATTGTTCGATCTCTGAACAAAATATCTTCCGATTTCAAATTATACGTAATTTTTCACCGACTGTTTTCAGCAAAGCATGTAATCTATGGGAAATGTTACAGATTGTTGAGCATCCATTTACTAAAAAATCTAATGGTATATTAGAATTTGAAAAGAAAATAAATAGCTTTGTTAAGGACAATGCAGAGTGTGATAATTATTGTTTTCATTGATGATTAACACGAGGTTTGCCAGTGCTAATGTTTTAACGGACCCTGATTTTTATTGTACTGTTCACAGTCTCCTTTATTAATAAGTAGTTCAATTCATTTCAAAAGTTTATCAGGTACTGATTAATACTTTCGTTGTTTCTTTTTCCTTGCTAATATCCGTAGATTCTTCATATTTATGTCTTGATCCTTCATCATTGCAATATGCTGTGTTGCTCTTCCTAGTCAATCGGAAATTAATTATCTTTCTACTCTTTCGTTTAATAAAGGTGACCTCTATCCAAATAATTCAAGCACAGGATCCTAGCTATACATATATATCAATTGAGCAACTCTTATACCCTTCATCTCTGGTTTTATTTTCTGCAATGGTACATGTTTTGGCAAACAGTCACTGAATAAGTCATGTTTTCTTTAAACTGGGTGATGTGCTTTTTTTTACAACACTAGATAGCCAATTGGTTATGCTGCTCTTACTTTTTCTTTTAGTGTGCATAAAACATTAGATCATGTACTTCTACGTAGTCAGCTATATTATGTTTTTGCTCACATTAACTTACGTTAGAGATTTTTGTGCTTTATTAGGCACAAACTCAGTTATTCCAGAATTATACTGGATTACGCTCACCCTGTCTCTGAACTGTTCTTAAAGGTGATCATTAAATATTTTCCGTGATTGTGTTATCTTTATATGCTGCAATCGGCCCTGTCCCAATTGTAATTGCTCGAGGTAAAGGATACTGATTGTCATATCAAACTCACTGTTCTTTTGAGAGATCGATGTGCATGTATTTATATTGCTCTAAATCTTGATTTAGTTTTTCTGGAACGAGAGCATGTTTCATTTTAAATAACATTATACAGGCTCAGTCTCAGAAACTATTGACGAGGGTATTTTACTCTCCACATTGCAATAACAATTTCAATGCTCCCATTTCCATGCTCCCAGTGGTGTTAGTACGGAAAAAAAGCCATGTTTCAGCTGTCACTTCACAAGATGATCTCTCAGTTTTTCTTGGATCAGGACATTTGTAAACGGTTATTGCAACAGAAACTAGCATGAGGACACGAGAATGTGATGTTTCTTCTGCATTTGTGGCTTAACAGAAACAAATTACGCACTGTCCACTTGTTCTACTATTTCGAGGGGATGGATGCTTTCCACTGTATTTTCCCTTCCATTTACTGAAACATGATTTCAAATATTTGAAATTTAATCCTTTTAAGATTTAGGTAACATTAACTCATTGAACACTAAATCATGAGAAATTAATCCATTGCATGATCGGATGTGGCAACTTAAAACAAATACATTTGAGAAGATGGCAGAGAAAGGAGAGACTGGTAGAAAATTGAAGTGAGACTGTAGCTCAGAATCTCCCATCAATGGTTGCAGTGATGCTAACGTAAAAGCGTGGCTTGTGAAATGGAGAGAAACATAGCGATTGTCTCCATCTTTTCTCCTCAAAGTACAGTTGCGCTGCCAGTATTTTAATGGAAGATAAGTTAGTCTAGTTGTTTGGTGAGTTGTAAATGAGATACAAGTTGCAAATTAATCTATTCTCTGGAGACTTTCACTTGGAATAAATGATATGTGACATCATTGTGCCACAAAGCAAAGGTCTACTGCTTCAGGAGCACTTTTCTTTTCTGCAAAGCAATGCATGCGCCAGCGAACGGACCTGTAGCTGCCATTTGTTATCCCATTCTCGCTGCTATTGGTGCCCCTGGTAGGAAAGAGATTTTCTAAAGTGCTTGTGTTTGCTGAATTTTAGATGTTTTGTACCTTCCATTTCCTGATCAGGATTTTTTTTTTCTGACGTTCGTCACTATTTGGATGTAAGGAAATTCAACCAGATGGTGCTGTTAATAAATGAGCTGGAGAATGATTTACCAAGATCTGACTAACTGCGGCTCGCTACACGGCCTTAGTTCATGGTGGACTACAAAATGCTGTTGAAGTTATAGCACCACACATTTATTTAATTACCGTGTATTGCGTTGCTTAAATATGACCCGACTTATAAAACGATTGCAGCATATGCGATGGAAAATAAACAGTAAAAACTGAGTAAAAGCAGTAAACTTGGTATGAGGAAAAAGGTATTCATGCATCGAGTGGGCGATGTGGAATGATAATACCTGACTCTCTGTTAGAGGTAGGCTCAAGGTAGAGTTTCAACACAGAAAAGGTGTTCATTTCGAAAGTAACAATATCCATCATCACGGGGAGAAGATAGGATAACTGCACGAAGTGTCATGAACATTTACAGAGCGTGTCTGGACGTAATGGAGCTGAGGTTCTTCTTCATTGTTTCAGCAGTTATGTGATGCAATTCATGTCAGTGCAGGCGCATTAATTCACTCTGCTGTTCAGCACTCAGATTGGTTATATTGTACTAAATTGTAATCTCGCGCATTTAGCGCAATAGCATTTAATTGTGATATAAAATACATTTTCGAACTGTATTGACATCGCAAGATATAATACACAATGCAATCGTTATATCATCTGTGTTTTATATACAATGCATAGCCAGATTTCACTAAGTTACAATACGATCTCTGGTCAGATGCATCATTTATAGTTGCATGAGCCTTCACCAGATAGTCTCTATTGATAATATGGTCTCGAGAATTAATTATGGAAATGCTCAGAAATGGTACTTCTGGTTGTCAGATTGTAAGGTATTGGTACTATTATCGTGTACTGTTACGTTTTGCACATGTGGTTGTCGCAGCAGAACGTGTTTGCAGTGGATGAGGTCGATTGGTAGTGCGTAGCTTCTAATTGAGAATTTGGAGTTGCTCTCTTTTTTCACGTAGTGCAAGACCTTTAGTCGATATTTTTCGCAAAACCTTCATTCTTAGATCACGTCTAAATGATTTAATGGAGTATCCGAGACAGAATATTCATAATAAACAGTAGGAGAGCGCAGTGAATAGCTTATGAATGAACTTCAAAACAGGTCAGCAACTTTTATAAGGAGGAGAGTTAACTTGCGTGGTAAGAACAGTTACAACGGGAGAGGTAACAATAATAATAAAAGCGGCAGAAAATCGTTCCACCTAGTTACTTCCTGAAAGAGCCAGAATGTGACATCACACGATAATTTGTCGATGATTGCTGGATATTTCTTTATTGCCTTGCGATTGGTAAATTGATTTTAATTTGGATCTATTGATGTAACTGAAAAACACAGTTGAGATTTTCACCCTTATATTATATAAAATCCTAGTTAATAATATGAATAGAGATCGCTGAGTAGGTGACATACTGCAGTTATACCGTATGAGCGCTCTGGGATGCCAGTGCAGCCACTGTTAGCTAAACGAAAAATTTTGAATCAGAGCTGATGAGATGCGGGCATTCCAACACATCAAGGAGGGAGACAATTACTTGCAATCAGTTTCAGTAGTTAACCACTTTCCAAGGCAGACCGGTGTGACAGCGAATGAGGCAAATATGAGGACGCCTAATTTAGCTTTGTGGGTGCATCATTGGTATCGTTATCATCTAGGTAGAAGATTTTGCTCTCAGAATGGACAAAAGTGCAGATTGTAAGGAGGTTGCAAACTGCCTAAGGCACCATGGCCAAGTGCGCCAGTCAAGTGAGGGTGACAAGAGAGAAATAGTAATAACAGAGGACAACATTGTTAAGGGAATAGATACTGTTTACTGCAGTAATGGCTGAAAGATTCAAAATCTCCGTTGCCGACCTGGTGCCAAAGATAAAGTAATTTCTCATGTGATGGAGACGAAAGTAGAGTGGGAGGGGCAGAATCCAGCTTTCGTGAACTATGAAGGCACTGACGATATCGGTAGGACAAGGAAGGATATTGCACTGAGGCGTTGTGAGCCGCTTGGTGCTAAAATAAATTACAGAACCAGAAAGGTAATTATATCAGTATTGTGGCCAGTATTGTAAAACAGTATTATAGAATCAGTATTATAAAACAGGTGCAAACTGAGACTGGGTAAATCAGATTAAAGCGTGAAAATCCTTTTGCAACTATTGACGTGGGATGAACGTGTTCCCATTCTCGGCATTAGCATGAATACTGTGGAAAGAGAGAGCGTTTCTCTTGTGACAGACTTGATCTAAACCATACAGCGACCTGTGCTTTGGCGAATTTTAAAATCAGAGTGAATTAAAGTCAGTGTTAACTGAGTCATGTTTATTTTGTAAGAAAGATAGGGACGCGCTGGAGTAGTTGGGATTTTAACATCAGTATTATCTTCCTCCGAAGTTTGGACATTCCTATTGTGCTTTTATAGGAAGATGTGAGAACTTAGCAAGCAAAAAAAAATAACTTGCAACCAGAAGGATCTTCCCAAGATCTTCAGAGACCAGGCAGAAGATAACATGAAGTAATAGCAGTAACGTGAGCGATCTTAGGAAAATTGAGCATGAACACTCTTTCGACGATCTGAGAGTGATCATGCATTTTCAATGTGTTTGCAAACCAATTGAATCTCGGGGATAACAGCGACCAACTCAACCAGTAGCTACAAAGCCAAGTAAGTTTCTAAATAATTGCTCAAAGAAGTCAAGTGAACGATAAGAAGAGCAGACAGAAGGATTGCAATCCAAAAAGGACAGAACACGAGATATACGGCCTGTCTGCCAGAAATTGCGAGCTGATGTGTAGACCGTCGAATCAGTTGCTTGTTTAAGTAATTTCTATATCTCTACTGGGAAGAAAACATTTGTTTTAAAAAAGTGGCATAACATATTCTCATACTCAGCGTGATCCAGTGACTAATCAAAACTGAAGAAAAGAAACATTGCAATGTCTCTCCGCAGAATAGCTGAGAAATAAAAAAAAATGAGAGGCGAAAGAATGTGCTGTAGTGCGACATCAAATTTGTACCAACCTGTAATGGTATTTACCTTCAGTATTATAGCAGGTGTTAAATTGAAACTGTTAAAAATAAGGACCTCATTTAAGATCAATGGAGAATCAACGTACTTTAGTGAGCGTATGTTCGGCGAATGAATGGTATGTTTTATGAACTGGGGCATGGTCAGAAGCTGTTTGGGATAAGTTTAAGTTTGCTAAGTACCCACAATGACTAGCATTATGAAGAGAGAGCAGAGTCTGTGCTGAGCACTAATTGCAACGTTTCTTTCTTGGCAAGTAATTAATCCAACATTAGATGGCGGATAATTAGCTATTGCTTTGGGATAGATGAGGTCTGGAGGTGGTAAACGTATGGAAAAGTAACATTACAGCTAAAGATTCACTGGAAAACAAAACTGTTGTTAACAGTCATTTTCGTTCCTCGCAGCAAATTTGATGGCGATTATAATCTTATCACGAGGTCGGTGTGGACTCTCCTGTTGCATCACCTGCTATCTGGTCGCCATAGCAGTGGCTGATTTCCTTGTCATCATCAATGGGTGCATCCTCAACCGGATCGGCCGGATCTACTTCCGAAACAGTGTTCTTTCCACTACCCTTTCATGCAGGCTAAGCACCGTGCTAATTTATACAATACGTGATGGCTCAGTCTGGTTGACAGTGGCCTTCACTTTCGACCGTTTTGTTGCTATCTGCCACCAGAGCCTGAGGATTAAGTACTGCACTCAGAGAATTGCGTCATTGGTTATCGGAATCGTGTGTATCCTGAGCTTCATCAAGAACGTCCCTTTTTACTTCATCTTTAGCCCATTGTACACCCTGAATGGGGTACACTGGTTCTGCATTATCAAGTCAATCTATTATATTTCCCCCATTTGGCAGGCCTACGACTGGCTGCACCATGTCGTAGTACCCTTTTCTCCATTTTTCCTCATTCTGCTGCTCAATGCCCTGACTGTCAGTAGCATATTAACAGCCAGCAGAGCACGCAAAAGGATCAGGGGCACAGAGAACCGTGGAGACCAGGAGATGTCCAATCGCAAGAAGTCCATTGTCCTCCTCTTTGCAATTTCTCTCAGTTTCCTATTCCTGTGGGCCACGTATGTTGGACGTTTCTTCTACGTGCAGATTTCAGGTGAAGCCTACTTCGGTGGAATGAACTTTAATGACCCGCAGTACATCCTTCAAGAGACGACTTTCATGCTCCAAATGCTCAGTTCCTGCAATAATGTCTTCATCTACACAATCGCCCAGAAAAAATTTCGTGGTGAGCTAAAGAATGTGCTAATGTGCCCCTTCGAAACCTTCAGAATTTGCATCAAACAGTGAAAAGAACAATAAAAAAAATTACCTAAATTTTGTTTCCTCCATCACTGTACTTCGGTTGGTAATATTGTTAGGCAAACCTGCTTCAGAAAATGTTGCATTCAATTTGTTCCACTATACTAAGGAATGGCTCATTCTTCACTTTCGACTGTTCTCTGTTGTCAACACAAAAGGACTGCTGTACTACCAATACTGCTGCACTTTTGAATGTGATGTGAAACCATGCTCACTGTCTTTAAAAGCTATTTCAACACTCATTTGTGGTAGCCAATATTCAATCAGTTCTGCATTTGTTTCCCGTTGACTCCCGCCTTTCTGCAATTTTTGACATTTTCCCTCCATCCTTCCCTTCCTCTTCTCTACCCATTATTGAATTGTCTCATTTCTCATAATCTTTCCGTAGTTGGCAGTGTTGCCTCACAGCGCCAGGAACTCATGTTCGATTCCAGTCTCTGGCAACTCTTTGTGTGGAGTTTTCTCATTCTCTATGTACCTCCTTGGGTTTCTTTCAGGTCCCCTGGTTTTGTCCCAAAGTGTAAAGATTAGAATGATATGTGGATTGGCCATAACAAATTGTCCATTGTGTCCAGGTTTTGCAGACTAGGTGGTTTAGCCATGGGAAATGCAGGATTACAGGGATCGACGAGAAGGGTTGGTCTGTTTGGGATGCTGTTCGGAATGTGGGTGAAGGCCTAGATTGGACGAATAGCCAGTTTCCACATTGCAGGGAACCTGTAATGAATCTACTCCAAAATACTTTCTGTGCTGTCATTCAATTTAATGAAAAAAATATTCGCAATCTAAATGTTTGACTGCTGTCCCCTGGTCTTGCGATATCAAGTCTATCTACTATGTTTCTTCCATCCGGTGAAATGGCGACTAGCTGGGTCACATCTGAGGCCACTTTCACCATTTGCTCCTTATTATTTTCACTCATGCCTTTGTGATAAGAGCCAGTTTCGATGCTATTATGATTCTCAGCAGCTATATTGCTTACTGTCCGTGTTCATTATTTTAAAAATTCTGGAGGACGCACGTCCAATTTGCCTCTCTTCATACAATTATCTCATTGTTTTGGGAACAAGTCTGGAGTGTCTTCGTTGTACTTTTCCGTGTGAATAAAATCTTCCATGAGATGACGTGGACAAACATGCGCACAGCATTCCAGGTGTTGTCTAATTAACGTCAAAATTATAGTAATAGAGACACACAACATGAAAACAGGACTTTTGGTCGAAATCTTCCATGCGTAACCAGTTTCCCAAAGTACACGAGATCCATTTGTCTGCGTTTGGCCCATATAGTAATAAACCTTTCCGGTTCATGTATCTGTCCAAATACACGAATCAAGTCGTCACTGATCTTGTACTCAAACTCTATTACAATAAAGGTTAACATTCTGTTGTCATTCATAATATCTTTTTGCAGCTACACCATCACCCGCAATGACTTATTAGCAAAGGCACTGAGGTCACTTTATACATCTTCACGATCCAAACTCTTTGCACTTAATACATACTTTGATCATGTGTTTCTCCTTTAAAGGTGAATAAACTCTGATTTTTTTTTCCTAAACTTGATTCATCTCTATGCAGTGCGTGAACAATTGATACCAGGACACTGTGAATGGAAAACAGAGGAGGACATGAAGAGTTATCATTTAGAAAAACCTCAGAAAACGATTGCACTACGAGTGCTGCCAAAACAAAAAAGACACGATCAATATCATACAAATTGATCAACTAAATAGAAGTTGCTGTAAAAGCTCAGCAGGTCCGGCCACAGATCATAGAATCCCTACAGTGTGGAAACAGACACTTCGGCCCAACAAGTCCACACTGAACCTCAGAGCATCCCACCCAGATCCATCCCCCTATGACCCACATAATGTACACCCTCTACCTCCCTGACCACTACGGGCAATTTAGCATAGCCAATCCACCTAACCTGCACATCTTTGGACTGTGGAAGGGAACCGGAGCAAATCCAACAGACCCCGAGAGAATTCACAAACTCCATACAGACAGTCGCCAGAGGTTGGAATCAAACCTGGGTCCCTGACGCTGTGAGGTAGCAGTGCTAACCATCGTGTCACCATGCCGCCCCATGTGAAGACAAATCAGAGTTAACATTCCGAGCCCATGACCCTTCCTCCGAACTGAACCCAAAACTTTTCTTCTGGTTTCTCTTCACATATGCTATCAGACCTGCTGAGCTCTTCCAGCAACTTATGTTTTTGTTTCTGAATTACAACATTCACACTTCTTTCGGTTTCTTCTTTAATATAAATTCATCCTGTAGTAGTGTAAAATAATTGAGACAGAACCAAGTGTAATTAAAGCAGCAACAGTGAATAATAGAATATATATGCATTTTAATAGATATCTTGCACCACAGCAGCAATTACGCTCGGGCCTACTGTAACATTAGCTCAGGTACAGTTGACTGAGTTTTAGTTCAACAGGATCAAAGACATGTGTAAATAAAATGTCACGGAGTAAAGGCCTATGGTGTAGTGTAAGTTGAAATATGGCAATGTCATCTATTCCTTGAACAACGTCGCTTTTTCTTTTTCTGATTCACAACATGTGCAGTTCTTTCAGCTTTTATTTTGTCCTGTTTATCTTTTAAAGGAGCTTGTAGGGACAGCGGTATTGATGTTACTAGGGAACTGGCCAAAATCAACCGTGTAAGAAACCGTTGGGTTTTATTTTAAATCTGTTGAACAATGGAGAGGAGTGTCTAGTTCTCACAGTTCAGGCGTTCTACTTTAATTGTTAGCTCTAAAAGTCACACGATGTTTGAGTCCCAGAAGGGTTGTAAGCTTCAGTAAATGTTTCCTCAAGGACCTTGTTTGAAATCTTTCTTGTTGTTGTTTCCTCGTGGATTGGAATCCTGCCTGTTAGATCCTGTGTTTGTATTTACTTTTATGCCAACGGGTGTTTTTATGAAATGTTACGATATTGGAACAGTTAGTTGGTAACAAATAACGTATAGGGTTGCTTAAGTTTTCCAACAGTTAAGTTATTCCATTTCCATTTTCTTTTGTTTGTGTTTTGACCATAGTGTTTTATGGAAATTGTGCTTTGCTTAAAGCCGAGTGTTTTGAACAGTTGCATCACACGTGGATAACACATTTCACATCTACCTTCAAAATAACAAACAAACAAAAAAAAAATAGGGTCAAAGCTACTTTCTTAAAATATTTTGACGGTGTCCGGTTCTGATCCATAACAAACTGGGGGCTCGTCTGGGATAATTCTATAATTCTAATTTGAGTTTACGGTTGTGGGACTCAAAGACAGTCATTCGTATGCGTTTGTGTCTTTTTTTCAATTGTTGACTTCGGTTGGTTTAAAATGTGCTTCATGTAGTAATGTTTCTTTCAGTACTTCAGAGTTCCCTGAAGGTGGAAGAAGCAATTTCGTTTGTTTAACACAAAGTTAGCAAGGCAAATCTGTTGTAATTATCAAACAAGCTGGAGTTGCGGTTGCCTTTGTCTGTTAGAAAAGGCGACGTAATTACAGAAACAGCTCGATATTTAAGTTTGTTGTATTTGCCATCAGAATCCTTGGAAATGGCTAGAATTCAATTCCAGATGAATTAAGTTGAACATGAAAAGTAACTGAAACAGCTTGCCTGACGATTAAATGCAAAGAAAAGAGAAAAGAAAAGCATAACCCTAGAAGAACAAAAAGTAAAGGAAATAATGATCTTGGCAAAACAAACAGAAAAGAAGAGAAAGGCCCGAACAGAAAGGGAGAAATAGGCAAAAGAAAAGCAGGAGAGTGATTGAACTTCAGAAGTATTAAATGAGACCGGAAAGTCGATGTAAAAAGGATGGAGATGACAGTAGAGAGTAGGCTGAATGAGGAGGATAGTGACGATGAACGAATCCTCCATAACCAAAGATCTGACGGGGATATGTTTACATATGTACAGGCATTGCCTAATTTTGACATAAAGAATGCAGAAGCATTTTTTTTTCACTTCATTGAAGAAAGTGATTAAATAAATAAACTAACGAGTGAGCATGCGTGTTTTGTTGGTGCAAAGAAAAATGGTTGTTAGAGCTCGTGGGATAATTTTACCACCATCGGAGGAGGCATTTGGGGAGTAGGAGGAGTTGAAGAAACTCGTTATAAGTGTTCATTAGCTTCTGCCAGACGCCTACAGACATCGTGTCAGGAGTCTAAGAAGGTACCCGTTTCAAACATACAATGGGTTTGAAAGGTTCAACAAACAATTTTGATCAGTTGAAAATGACATTAAAACAGATCAGACATATGGAACTCTTAGAGAGACGATTATTTTGGAGGATTTCATGAATTTACTTCCTCAGGTAATGAGAACTCCCGTGGAATAGCAGGGAGTTAGAACGGAGAGGTTAGGAGGTGAAATAACTGATGATTATGATAATTGATGATAATATGAGAACTGATAATTCATAAATAAAGGTTTGGCTTCCAACATTAATTTCAGTCCATGAGTGACAGAAATCGGAAAAAAGGGAATTCCTCAGATGGTGGGGGAAAGCTCTTTCTCAGTGAAAATAATAAA
This sequence comes from Ginglymostoma cirratum, assembly GCA_024137785.1. Classification (NCBI taxonomy): domain Eukaryota; kingdom Metazoa; phylum Chordata; class Chondrichthyes; order Orectolobiformes; family Ginglymostomatidae; genus Ginglymostoma; species Ginglymostoma cirratum. The sequence continues at coordinate 394,997 of JAHRHZ010000116.1, read as the reverse complement.
TATAACTTATCTTCCGGTAAAAAGGGAACGCAGGAAGGGGAAAGAGAAGGTTAAAAATCTCAGGTGTTTTCTCTCCAAGTCAGTGGTGGAGGCAAACACAGTGGAGGTTAAAAAGCTGCATCAGAATGTACAACATGGTCGGAGGTTGGTGAAGAAGGAAGTGCCAGATCTTCTTACATTGGTTATAAAGCGGAGGTTCACACCTTCTGAGAACTAAAACCGAAACATCCTAAGAGGAACGCCTCGCCCTACAATCTATTAAAATCGAGTGTGAAAAGTGGTTTAACCTGCATTTCAGCAATTTCTATTGTTTAAATAAAATAACTCACTGACACCCACCTGGCTATTAAAATATAACAACTTATTTGTCCAACTCTAAAGTTGAACAAATTGTCTACACCATTAACAAAATGAGTAAAATCCTTCTAACTACTAACTATTCCCAAATAAAATAAACTTCTAGTCGTATTCTGTTCCAATGAATACAAGTCCAACTTGCATAAAACTGAAGAAAAACGAGAATTTAGTCTCTCAGAATTACAGGTAGATTATTTTCTTTCTCTGTGGAATGTTCTTTCAGGAACGCCTCCTCTGTCGATTCTTCTGTCAGGAATATTAACTAGTTGTGCAGTTGGTAACTTTGACCTTTTTTTTCCAGTCGGTGCTTTCTCCACGACTTAGATAAGTCTTTGAAAGCCAAGGATTCTCTCTTGAGAAGTCATAGTTGTTAACTCTGGCAAATAGCTGTTAGTTGTCTTGTCTTCTTTTACACCGCTGATGACACGTCAATTTTTTACATCAGCATTAGCCTTATGTTGTCAAAGCCATCAGATTTAATTTTAATTGGCATTTGGTATCTAACTACCTGTTTCAAATTGAAAGGCCATATTCAAAAATTATTGTCTTGATAACAGAATAAAATTTCTGCTTGTCTTTCTAATTGTATGGTCTTTCGCTACAATTGTTTCATTTGAGGCGTTCTCTGTACTTGCAGACTTCCACGCTGCTCACAGATTTTTGAAAAAAGTTTCTAAGCATAGGAAATGTGCAGTTTTTAAAAAAAACTGAACACACACTTCTTTCGCGTCTAACATTTTACAAACACCAACTCTAAATTTCTCATTCCCAATCCATATGTACACCAACCAAATTTGGAAGAAACCATCTACTTGCGAAGTTGATGTTTTCTCTCATCTAATGGGGCAACAGGTAAAGTAGTATTAAGAGATTCAGGATCATATCAATCTATGATATTGAGACTGGAGGTGATATGTAACTCGGAAGGAATGTTGTTGGAAAAAAAGTAGTAGAAAATCTAATTCATGGTGAGATGAGAAGTGCTCCATTACGTCGAGTGAGGTCAGAGTATCCGGTCACAAATTGTAAAGTGGTAATAGGAGTGTTGGAGAAAATTTTGGCTCCAGGAATGTAATTTTTCATTTGTAACGATATAGTTGAATCATTGGTAGGAGTCCTGCCTACTGCGGTTAAAAAGCCAGTCGAAAATCAGATAACTGATGCATTACAAGGAACAATATCACAGGATTCTTTTCTGATGGTGTGATAACAAATTCACACACCTACAGTATAAAACAGGGGGAGAAATCAAAGAAGAAAAACAAAGAGATTTAAGTAGATTTATCAGAGGATTATGTTTCATCAGATAAGAAAGAACAGATGGAGGTCAAAGTGAATATTTTTAGTTAAGACAAATTAACGGAACGATGAACATCTGACGCAGTTGCATCAAAAAATGTACAAAGAAGAAAAATCTGAGTTCATTCCAGAATGCTGACGTCTTAAAAATGATGTCTTGATAAGGAAATGGAGACCATTGTGCATTCAGGCGAATGAGAAATGGGTAGACGTTCATCAAGCTCTATTACTAGTGGGCTATAGAAAGGATGTTGCTGCTGGTAACACATGAATTGCCCGTAAGAGTTCATTTAGTGTCAAAATACAATAACATTTATTTTTCGAATCCGGACTGTGTAAGGATGGTGTTGAATTTTGCCAGACATGACATACGTGCCAGGTAATTGGAAAACCCCAGGCAGCGATGAAACCAGCTCCTAAATGTCCAACCTTGCATTTGCAGAGCACCTTACAAGGGTCTTAATTGGTTTCATAGGATCCCCACCCTTAAACAAAAGTGTGATTCAGTACTTGTTGGTAATAATGGATGTGGCCAATAGATTTCCAATTGCCAACACATTGCATAATGTCATGGCTAAAAAAATGTCAGAGGAGTCATTCCTTTTTTTTCAATAGATACGGACTACACACAGAAATACGAACAGATCAATAATCAAATTTCGCATCATATTCCTTCGTAGAATTTATGGGTATCTTAGAAATGCAACAAATGCAATCCACTGTATACCATCCACAAACGCAGGCAGCTTTAGAACGGTGGCATCAAACTTTAAATACCGTGTTAGGGATGGATCTATAATCTAGACTATGTAAACAATTGGGATAAATGAATTCAATTTGTTTCTTTTTTTGCAGTTAGGAATGCACCAAATGAGTCAACAAAATTCAGTCAATTTCAATTAGTTTTTGGGCATGAGGTGAAAGGACGATTGAAATTAATTGAGGACAAAATGTTGAGTCAGTTTTCACAGAACACGTATTTGAACTTTGCGTCAAATTTTAGGGAAATTTTAAATAGAGCAGAGGAGTTGTCTACGCAGCATTTAAAAGTAGCGCAGCCATTGATGAAACCGGAAGCAATGAATAGTAAGAAACGAAGTACTGTCAGATGATATAGAATCTGTGTGGTAACAGTTAATGAACAGCAAATATTCAAAGAAAAACATAATGGTAGTTAAGTACGGGCCTCCAGACAATAGTTCGGATTTGGGGCGGTTGATACACAAGAAGATAGAAAAATGCGTATAAGAAAGGCAACGTTACAGTGGTCATTGGGGATCTAAATATGCAGATAGATTGGGAAAATCTAATGGCAGTGGACCACTAGAAAATGAATCTGTGGAATGCCTATGAAATGGCTTTTTGAAGCAGCTTGTGTTGGAGCCCACTAGGCAAGATGGAGTTCTGAATTTAGTGTTGCGTAAGAGGCAGGCTTGATAAGAGAACTTCAGGTGCAGCAACTCTAAGAGTATTTGAACACAATATCATAGAATTTACTCCGCAATTTGAGAAGGGGAGGGTGGAATCCGATGTAACAATATTGCAGTTGAATAATGACAACTAAAGAGGCATTAGGGATTTGCTGACCAGAATTCACTGGGAGAGGGCCTTCGCAAGAAAGACAGTACAACAACATTAGCAGGAATTTCTTGAATATGGGCTGCTGGAAAATGATACTGGAGAAGTCGTAATCTGGAAGAAGAAATGGCTGGGGAACTGAATAAGTACTTCACGGTGGAAAATACCAGTAATAATCCCAAAAATCAATAGATTCGCACGTCTGTGTGTGTGTGTGTGTGTGTGTGTGTGTGTGTGTGTGTGTGTGTGTGTGTGTGTGTGTGTGCGTGTGTGTGTGTGTTTGTGTGTGTGTGTGTGTGTGTGCTTATTTGTGTGGGGAGGGGAGTGGGGAGGTGGGGAGGTGGGGCGGGACGGGAATGGTGGACGTGAGTATGGTCGTCATCATCAATGAAAAAATGTGAAAAAAACTGAAAGGTCTGAAGTGGGTGAAGCACTTGTACCAGATGGAATAAACCTCACAGTTCTAAAGGAGGAACCTGAGTAGATCGAGGAGGCGATACTTGTGGCCTTTCAGGAATCACTAAAGTCGGGGGTGGGATGTCTCAGAGGACTGGAAAATCGTTAACGAAACCATCCTATTTAAGAAGAGACAAAGGCACAAGGCGGGCAATTACAGGCTGGTTAACCTGATCTCTGATTCAGGGAATGCTTTGGAGTACATAGTGAAAGAGAAGGTTTCGGAAGACTTGGAGATACATGGTAAGACAAGGCAAATTCAGTGTCGTTTCATCAAGGCGACGTCATGTCTAACAAATAAGTTAAAATTCTTTGAGGAGGCACAGGAAGGTTAGATCAAGGAGAACCAATGGATGTTATTTACCTAAATTTCCAGAAAGCCTTTGACAATGTGCCACAGAAGTCTGCTGAGTAAGATAAACATCCGTCGTGCTAAACGCAAGGTACTTGCATGGGTAGAAGATTGGCTGTCTAGGAGAAAGCAGAGTGGGGATAAAATGATTCTTCTCAGGATGTCAGCCAGTGACTAGTGGTGTTTCACAGGTATAAGTGTTGGAGCCACAACGTTTCACTTCATACATTAATGATCTAGATGAAGGTACTGAACGTGTCCGGGCCACATTTGCAGATGATACAAATATACTTGGAGAGACAAGTAGAATTGAGGAGACGAGGAGGCCGCAGAAGGATTTAGGCAGATTAGGAGAGTGGGCAATGAAGTGGCAGATGGAATACAACATGGTAAAGTGCAAGGTTTTACTTTCGTGGGAAGAATGGAGGCACAGACCGTTTATAAAATTGGGTAAAATTCAGAAATCTCAAGTGGAAAGGAATTTGGGAGTCCTAGTCCATGATTCTCTTTAGGTAAACTGGCAGGCTGAGTTGGTATCTCAGAAGGCAAACACAACGTTGGCAATTTTTTCGAAGGATTTGAAAATAAAACAAGGGATGCAACTATGCGGCGTTATAAAAGCTCTGATCAGACCACGTTTAGAGTATTGTGAACAACTTTGGGCCCAATATCTCCGGATATGTTCCTGGAGCTTGTCCAATGGAGGTTCATGAGAATGAAGCAAGGAATTAAGGCCTTTACATATGAGGAAAGTTTGAGGACGCTGGGTCTATACTCGATGGAGTTGAGAAGGATGACAGGGATCTAATTGAAACTTATAGAATACCTGAACAGAGTGGACTTTGGGAATAATTTTCCATCGGCAGGAGAGACGCGGACCCGAGATCTGAATCTTAGAGTAAACGGAAGACAATTTAGAACGGAGATAATGAGTAATGTCTTCAGCCAGAGAGTGGTGAATCTATGGAATGCATTGCCACAGAAGGTTGTGGAGGCCAGGGCATTGAGTAAATTTTTAAAAAAGGGACACATAGGTTCTTGGGGGTTCAAGGGATTTAAAGGTGATGTGGAGAAAGCGGGAGACTCGCGTTGAGAAACTTATCAGCCATGATTGAATGGCGGAGAGACACGATGGGCCGAATATCGTAATTTCTGCTCCTATGTCTCATGGCCTTATGGTCTAATTACGCACTGTGTAGATATAGGAAATGGTGCTGCAACTAAGCAATATCCTTGTTGCTTTCGTGATGGCACCGGTTCAGAAAAGGTTGACGGCATGCTCAAAAACAGCATGATGGAAGTGAGCTGGAGGGACTGGAGCTTACCCAAAGTAAATGTGCCAAAACCAAATGGTACCCACTGTGTCGACTATCACAAAGTCAATGCACTAACAAAGTGTGGATCATATTCAATTCCACGTTTGGAAGACTGTATTGAGAAGATGGGACAAGCAGCTTGTATTTCTAAGTTGGACTTTCTCAGCCAATACTGGCAGGTACCTTTATCCGAAGAAGCAAAGACAATTTCAGCTTCGTTGACACTGAACGGAGTATACATATTTAAACTCATGCCATTTGGTGTGACAAAAAAAGTGTGCCTAACACATTACAAATTGAGCCAATAAAGTCACTTCTGTATTACCCAATTGTATGGTGTTCATTGACGAACTGGTGATTTTTAGTCAAAGATGGAAGGAACATTTTCAACAATTATCAGAACTATTCGGTTTCCTTTGGGAGGCAGGCTTGATGATAAACAAGCTAGGAGTGAATTTTCGAAAGCCCAACTCATGTTCCTGTGGCATGTTGTCAGACATGGATAGATGGCCCGACAAGATGTGAAAACAAAGGTTATTGGAGTGTTTCAAAATTTCTTCCTTCATTCTTCACGTGATGAGTGTGTCGCTGGCGAGGCAGCATTTATTGTTCAGCCCTAATTGCCCAGAGTGCAATTAAGTGTCAAGGACATTGTTGGAGATCTGGAGTTATGTGTAGGCCAGACCGGGTAAGTATGGCAGTTACCTTCCCTAAAGGGCATTAGTGAGCCAGAACGTGATTTGGCCTGACAAATGACATTGAATTCACCCTCATAATTAGATTTCTAATTCCAGACATTTATTGGATTCAAATTCCAACATCTGCTGTGACAGGATTTGAAGCCGGGCCCCCCGACGTTATTTGGGTTTGTGAATTAACATCCCAGCGATCCTACCAGGAGGCCATCGCCTCCCTCTATACCAGCAACGAAGACAGCATTTCTAGGATTTCTGAGATTAAGTGGGCTTGTTCTGAAGTTTGCACTAAATTTTAACAGTGCGCTTGCTCTACTGACTGACTTGTTGAAGAAGTGCAGAAAAAAAAAATCAGTCAATGGCCGACTATCAGAAGGCATTTGACAGCCTGAAAGCTGTGTTAAGCACTGCCCTAGTATTAGTCACACCTAATTACACAAAGCCATTCAAAGTGGCAAATGACGCGAGTGATATGAGTGTCGATGCTGTACACTTAAAAAAAGACAACAAGAAGACAGAAAGGCCTATCGGGTATTTCTCTAGGAAGTTGAATATCCATCAACAGAAATATTCCACGATTGAGAAGGAGACCTTCAGCTTGCTGTTGGCGTTACAGTATTTCAACATTCATATTGCCAGTAATGTGTCTGAGACAATGATATAGTGATTTTAACCCATGGAGGTTTTTGGAGAAAATTACGGATAAAATATCCAGATTTTGTAGACGGAGCTTATTATTAAAACTATTCAATTTGAAACTTATGCACGTGGCAGGACGAGAAAACGCAATTGCTTATGCTTGGATGAATAAAGATGGATGTGTTCGGTGGCAGGAATAAACTTGCTGAAACACAATGCAGCAGTGAATATTTGCAAGCATAAAGTCAATGTAATGTATATATATTGTTGTGTAATAGAGTAAATCTAAGAGTTTAAGAAAAGAAGCCATCGTTGCATATTTATGTTTTATTTTATTTAAGGGCGGAGGAGTGTCCATGCTGTCACTTTAAACCTTGTCCGTGCCCTGAATGTTTTGAAGAGAATTGTAAATGCAGAGGCGCCAAAATGATTATGGATCAGGCCAAAATCAGAAGAGTAAGGTGCCTTTAGGTTTTTTCTTCGAAACGTTTTAACATTGGATCGAGGGTGGCCAGTTTTCCCAGTGCAGGATTGCTAGTTTGTTTATTCCAGTTGCAGCAATCTCAAGATGTTTGAGTCCCAGAAGGACTGCATCCTGCAGCAAATAATTTCTAACGAATTTCTCTGAAATCTCCGTTGATTTTGTTGCATCCTGGATAGTAATCTTACCTTTAAGAATCTGCCTTTGCATTTTTTTTTGCCAAGTGCTGTGTTTATGGGATACTACAATATCGTAACAGTTAATTAGTAACAGTGTCAGAGACAATAGGAACTGCAGATGCTGGAGAATCCGAGATAACAAGGTATAGATCTGGATGAACACAGCAGGACAAGCAGCATCACAGGATCAGGAAAGCTTGACGTTTCGGGACTAGAACCTTCATCAGAATTTCTGATGAAGGGTCTAGGCCCGAAACGTCAAGCTTTCCTGCTCTAATGATACTGCTTGGCCTGCTGTGTTCGTCCAGCTCTACACCTTGTTATCCCATAATTAGTAAGAGTCGCTGTATCAGGTCGGTTAAGATTTCCAATTGTTACTTTTTTTTCCAAATTACACGTTCGTTTGTTCGTGTTTATACGATAGTGTTTAAATAAATTTTGTTCTTCTTAAAGTATGGTTTGACCAGTTGCATCACACGTGGAACACTCGCTTCACGTCTACCTTTAAAATTAGAAAATGTTACGGTCTTGGCAACCTTCTTGAAGTATTTTGAAGTGGCCTGGCCTAATCCATCACACGTGTAATTGAAACAGAGACACAGCTGTGCTGAATACAAACTGAAAAAGTGTGAAGTAGTATCGAAATCGAAACCTGTCCAGGTACAACAAATTAAGACCCTGGTAGAAAAAAATCAGGACAAAAGGGATAAATGCAATAAAAACCATTTCTTTTACCACAACGGTGAATCTAACGTTATATTCACGAGACTAATAAAGTAATAACCGAGGGCTAGCTAATCATTGAATGTAGAGCTTTGTATGAAGTATATGAAGGAGTCAGAATGAAAGCAATGCCAATCAGGCTGGTGAGACGTTAACTGTGAGCAAATTGTCATTTCCTGTCCGTTCCATGCCTGATTTCAACATTGAACAGTTAGTTCCCACTTCTCTTGGTTGTAAATAGAAGCAATTGTTAATGGATCTAATGTGGGTGAGACTTAAACAAATGCCACAGTGAACTAACAACATTGTTTCCCAGTCCATATTGCGAAATATATTTATTTATTTATGAAATCCTGTTACAAATTCCTGTCATGCTTATGTGACAATCTTTTCCAATTTAAATAACGTGATCATGTTCGTTCAGTGTTCTTGCTTCTCCTAGTTACAGCCTCGTAAATAACAGTTTAAACCAATGGGCCATGGAATTATAATTTAGATTTAATTATCATAAAACATTGGAATAAGTCAGCGTCTTGTGTGTTGTATCATGCGGGCGTCAGAACAAACTGCCGTGGTTTCGTATCCAGGTGACTGGGAACGTAGTCACTGTGCTGGTAGCATGATATTTTAGATGAACCTGGGATCGTAGTGATTGTCACAGCAGGTAAGTTATTCCTAACGCAGCGTGTTACTCACTGGCTCAGTGACACTTCATTGTCAATTTATTTTTCTAATCTGTATCCCTTAAGTATTACTGTGGGAATTTATGTGACAATTTTGGAGGTCCTGATACATTATAACCTAGGCTGTTGAGGCAATGTGGGAGGAAAACAGTGACTGCAACAATACTTTTCATTTCTCTCCAGTTACAGGGGTGGTGTCAGAGCTCCTGAGAGTATCAGATGCCAATCAGCCTCTTACGATGGAGGATGGTGTAAACCAGGGAATCACAGTATGGGGACTCTCACATCAATGATAGGAAGACTATTGGAGAATATTCTCCAATGCAGGATTCACCTCCACTTGAAGAGGTAAGGTTTGATTGGAGACAGTCAGCTTAGCTTTGTCAGAGGGAGATCATGTATAACACGATAATTGAACTCATTAAGGATGTGATCGCTTATGAAGATGTGCTTCCTTGTGTAGATGGAATTGCTGTAATTTGAATGGATTTCAGCACAGCCCACATGGGAGACTGATAAATGGTGTAAAAACCGAGGGGGTCCACGATAATATGGCAACTTGGATTCAGAATTGGCTTAGTGGTAGGAGACTAACTGTGGTGGTAGAAGTCTTTTTGTGTCACTGGAGCTCGGTGTGCAGCAGTATACCGCAGGACTCAGTGTAAGATGCAGTGTTGTCAATAGAGAGGAGGAAGGCCCTAACTTAAAGGAAGGTATGAATACTTTGATCAGATCTGCAGATGGTTGGCAGATGGAATTTAACCCTGAAAATATACTTAAATGAAGGAAATCAGCAATCCTTATTTGACCTAACCTGCATGAGAATCCTGGCGCACTGCAGTTTGGTTGACTCTCAACTGACCCCTGGGTAGGAACGAATGGACAATAAATGTTGGACTAGGAAGCAATGCTCATGTCCTTTAAACATTTTTTTGTTGAAATTGTATGGAAATGCACCTTGGAGAAAAATCAAAACAACAAATTACACCTTTGCTGTTGTACAAGGCTTTTTTGAGGCCACAGCTGGTGTACGGTGTGCACCTTTGGTAACCACCCTATAGAAAGGGCTTAAGTTCACTGGAATGCATGGACGAGATTCAACAGGATATTGTCTGTTTGAAGGGTATTAGCTGTGAGAAGAGGCTGAATTATATATATTCTTTTCTTCAGAATAGAAAAGAGCGTAAAAATCTGAAATGCACTAACAGAATGGGAACACGTTCAATTGGGGCATTTAAAATTGAATTGGATGATAATTTTCCTGAGGTGGAGTTTATAATTGTTCAAGTCGCTGTTTGAGATCCTCCTGAAGCAAGTCAGCACGTACTCGACAGATCAAATGAACTCCTGTTCTGGAATTACTCTATGATTTTATATAAAACTTACTGGATTGATGCATGTCAGTTAGGGCTCTTGAAATTTATTGAAATTTATGGAAACTTTTTTTTTGTAGTCAATTGTGCAACAAAATCACGAATTGCATGGGAAAGCCTCCACTTGCAAATTTTTCAACATGCTTTCCCCATATGACTTTCAGATATATCGCTGTTCTTCCGTTGTCAAATCATTTAAATCCTTCTTTCATGGCATTGTAAATTTATGTGTACTCAAAGGTGTGCAGTAGTTCATGACGGTAGCTCACCAACACCTCATGAATGGCAACTGTGAATGGCCAATGCACTCTGACACAGAGAGTAGCATACTCTAATGAAATAAAATCATGCACGCACAAAACAGAGTTACTCCCAGTCAACTAATTCTGCAAAGTGATACTTTCAGTGAAAAATAGAATTCATCACAAAAATATTTTCCAGATGTGTATTTTAGAAAGCAATATTTGATTAGACTTGAATAGAAATCACACAATATCAGAGAGCAGAATCTTATTCTACTCGCCATAATTTATGTGCCCCTTGTTTCAAGGTATTATCAGATTGTTTCATTGCCCAAACATTTTCCACTGTTCCCGAATATTCTCCAATTTGCAACTGAAAGTTATTGTGGAATCTTCCCCTCCGCTGGTTATTTTAACAAATTATTCTGATAAGAATGACATGTATATTTGTTTAAAAGTCTTAGCAGCACTGTACTGTTTTTGTTTTCGCAATCGTGAAAACATTTCGAACCTTCTCCTTCAAGTCTCTTATTCAGAGGACCATTCAAACCATTTACCAGTTTGCAAAATATGGTCGTAATTTTTTTTTGTCTTTAAGGTTCCAGTCTCTGATGCCTGGACTCTGCCTATGCAAATCTCTGCTGACAGATACACAATTACATTGATAAAATTGGTATCTGTGAATATTCAGAGTTCTGTAAGTACTGGCATCGTCAGTCTGCATGATAGATTCCGAAATACCGCTTGAAGAGATACATTACAGGATGGGAGAATAAAGAACAAAGTTGTCGGGGGACTTTGTTTTGTTTCTAACAACCTTGCAGTGAAAACATGTCTCAAAAGATGAAAAGATGTCCCAAATATAATTTAGTGCCTCCGCTATGTTTTACTATGCACTGAGTTGGCAATCAGGATGTGCGTTATACAGACCACGGAGAGAGTTGAACGAAAATCTGATCATGGTGAGTATTGACGATATACAGCTGTAAAGATCAAGGTGAGAGTTTTAAAAATTCTGACCATGAAGTGACTAAAGAGTTAAGGGAGAGAGTTGTATACAACAATTTGAACTCCTGATGATAAATTTCCTGACGAATACACTTTGTATGGGCAGACTCTGGGGTAACAGCAAACAAAATCAGAGGCTTTTATTTATATAGTTGCTAGTTCGAAATTTATGTATCAAATGCATTAATCTCAGGATTAATTTCCACTTTCATGATTATTGTTTTAACTTGAAACTTACTGCATTCGCCTTGACATTTGAATGTCTTTCAAATATACATTTATATGTAGAGAGGGAGAGATATGCAGACAGTGTCCATGATGTAGAAAAAAAACTATAATGCTTCAGATTAATTTTTGAAGCAAAATGTCTTATGCCTACCTTGTCTGCTTACAAACACAGGCCTATTCGACTTTATGCAATCCTAAAATGCCAATTGAAACTCTTACTTTTAAAGTTTTTTTTCTCCTGCTCAATAGGTTTGAGGTAAATCTGAGATTAATGAAAACTGAAAATAAACATTAAGTGACCAGCTTGTCGTACGGTGGAGCTTGATGTAACTAACTGCGACTCCTTCCGTTCAAGGACCATCCAAAGAAACATAACAATTCCCGAAATATTGCAGTGCTTGAAGTCCACAAAAACTTCCCTTCAGTTTCTGTTGAATAGGGAGTGACTGCTTTTGCACATTATGATCTATTATATGGGATGTTTTCTCCTGGATGACATCGAACTACCTGAGTTTTGTTGCAGGGCACTCATCCTAGCAAGATGGAAATATTGTATCACAGTTCTGACCTGAGTCTTGTAGATGAGAGCAGGCTTTGCGCGACCAGAAGGCCAGGAGGGGAATTATTTTCTGCAATGTTCCCAGCCTCTGTTTTAAATGAAAGTTCTCTGCTTCATTAACCTTCTCTTGTTGCCTCAATATATTCATGTTAGTCCAGTACTTATTTGGTCAGTGGTAACTCCCACCCCAAGATTTTGATAGTGACGCATTCGGCGGTTGTGTGATGCTGAACTTGAAAAAAAATGATGATTAACTTCTCTTATTTAACAAATGATCAGGCCTTGCACTTGTACAGCCAACGGCTACTTGCCTTTCAAAAAAGCTATACTTTTGGCATCTTACCGGACAATGTGCAATATTTGCTAGCATTGTCCTCTGCATTAAATGGACACGTCAAATCCAGCCAACTACTACACTTCTGTGTTCATTTGATCATCTACAAAGTGATGCGTGACATAGAGCCATAGAAATATACAGCATGCAAACAGACCCTTAAATCAAACTCTTCCCTGTCAATCAGATATCCGAAGTTGATCCAGTCCGATTTACGAACAAATGGCTCACAGTTCTCCGAACCCTTGCTATTCATGTACGCGCCCTGATGTCTTTTAAATGTTGTAATTTTAAGAGGCTGCATCACAAAAGCTCAGCAGGCCTGGCAGCATCAGTGAAGAAGACACCAGAGTTAAAGTTTGCATCGATTGAGATGCAGAATATGGTGTGGGCGTCAAGTAGGGCAGTAAACAAAAGGATAGAGCCCGAAGAGGGAGAAGAGCAGTTGGGTTGTCAACGGAGTGGATAATAATCTGGCGAGGAGGGTGAATAGCTTTTAAAGTGGATTGTTCGTGACCAATAGGAGGTAGTGTGTAATGGTGGGCTATGTGGCAACAATGTGTGCTGTGTAAGGTAGGGGACTACTACATGGGGGAGTTTAGACGCTAAAATTATTGAACTTCATATTTGAGTTTAGAGAGATGCAGGGTTCCCAAGTGGAAAATGAGAAGCTTATCTTTCAGCTAGTGTTGAGCTTCACTGGAAAATTGAAGCAAGTCAGACATAGAGATGTTGGCCAGGTAACAAGACATTGTGTTAATGTGTCAGGCAACAGGTAGCTCGGGGTATTTTTTTTTGCGAGCAGACTCTGGATGTTCTGCAAAAGGTCAACCAGACTAAGCTTCGTTTTCCCACTGCAGAGGAGACAACATTGTGAGCAGCGAAGACAGTAGATAAGATTTTGGGAAGTGCAGACGAAGGTTGCCAGTTGCTGGGGGCGCTGCCATAGGGCTGTGGAGGAGGCGTGTTGGGAGGGGAGGAAGAATAAACCAGGTTCCCCGAGAGAGAATGGTCGCTGCAGAAGGCTCTCAAGGGAATGGAGGGGAATATGTGTCGCGGTGGCATTTCATTGGTGGTGGCGGAAATGGGGTCCGATGATCTTTTGGATGTAAATGCTAGGGGGATGGTAGGCAATGACGATGGGAATCCATTAACTGTTGTAGCAGGGAAGAGAAAGGGTGACGGCGGAAGTGCTGGACATGGGTCAGACCCAGTAGAGGGTCCCTTCGGAGGTGCCGGGGAATCCTTGGCTGACGAAGAAGATGGAAATTTCGGAGGTTCCCTTGTCGACGTTGTCCTCATCTGAACATAAGTGATGGAAACGAAGAAACTGAGGGAATGTATGGAGTCTTTAGAGGGATCCGATTGTCAGGATGTATAGTGCAGGAAGTTGTGTGAGTCAATAGGTTCATAATGGATGCTCGTGGCGATCCCATTCCCAGAAATGGAAACAGAGAAGTTGCTGAAGGGAAGGACGCAATCTGAGATGGACCAGGTTAATGTGAGAGCACGGTGGAAGTTGCAAGTGATTTTGCTACTTTTTTTGTTTCCAATTGCGAACGGGAGAATGAAAAAAAGACACCACTAATATAATCAGTGTTCTGGAGAAAGATTTGGGGGTGGGAGCCAGTGTAAAATTAAAACAAGAAACCCACCAAGATACTGGTACTACTGGGTTCCATGCTGGCATTCAAAGCCAAGCCTCTCTCCTGTTGCCTGCACTCCTTCTCCTCCTTCCCACAGCACGAGCAGGGTAGTTTAGGTCCGCACTTTACATCTCGCCAGCATCCGCAACCAAAGATTCATAGGCCGTCATATCTGTCAACTCCAGCAATATGCAAACACCAGAAGCAAATTCCCTTCTTCATTCTGATCTGCATTCTGCATTGACCGTTCACTTCACAGAACCCTGTTCCGCACCTCCTCAACACACAGCACTTTCCCTCAACTTCAACAAAGCCTCCCCATACAGGCATATAAGATGCAAAACTTCCCTGTTTTGATCCTAGCTCCCGTGATTCGTGAGGAGCAAGACAAGTGAAGCAACGATTTAACTGCACTCCAATAAATCGAGACAAATGAATTTGCTAATCACAATGTGGCCTCCTCTACATAAGGCAGACGAAATGCAGACTGGATGACTGCTTTGAGGAACACCTACGTTCTCTCTATAAAAAAAAAGACAGCAAGCTTGCAGCTTCTTGCCACTTCGATACACCACCAATTTCCCCAGCCAGCATTTCTGTCTCGTACCTGCTGCAGTGCTCCAACCAGCCTCAGCTCAAGCTGTAAAGTAGCATCTCATTTTCCACTTGGAGACTCTGAAGCCTTCAGCGCTCAGCATCGATTTCAATAATTTCGGAAAGGGAACGCCATTCTGTCTATCCTTTTGCCCCAATCACGCAAACGCCTTGATATGACATGGGCTCCTTTAGGCGTAGCCAACATATTTTCACATATTAATGGCCCCCATTATAAGTTTTCCATTCTCCCGAATTTAGTGTCAACTTTGTCCCATTATCTTTCTTTCATGTGGGTTCCACCTTTAACTACCTGCTCACACTTTATCTCTGCGCTTTCAAATGTCTACTTTGTACCACTTAACCTGAGTTCCTGTATTTCCGAAGAATGGTCACTGGACTGGAAAGTTTAACTCTGCATTCTCTCCACAAATGCTTTCAAACCTGCGGTCCTACTCGTTCAATTCCAGTTTTGTGCTTCAGGCCTTCAGCATCCGCAGTTCTGAGCGTTTTATTATGCTTATATCCTGAATACGTTTAGCAGCATAATCGAAGCATTGAGGAAAACTTTTAGGAAGGAGAGCTTACTGGTTCGATACACAGTTTTATGGTTGAGGCGGAAAAAAATCAACTCATTTAAACAGAGCCTGGATGTATTCCAGAAAAGTTGGCTCTGGACTGGAAATTTGCCTCAGAATGGGGGACCACTTTTTATTCACAGCCCGTGCAGACTATCATGTCTTGAATGCAATGTTTCTGTGCCAATTTCTTTTTGTAACAGTGCTGTAATCCGACCACTTGTAGCTGCAAGTCAACTCGTTGGTTCCTCATTAGTTGGGGGGATCAGTAAATGTATTCCAGCACAAAGAGCAAATGAACCTACTCTCTTCCGTGTGAACTCGACGGTGCCTCAACAACTGGTCTTAGGAGAGCTGGAAGAGGATAATGGACTTCGGAGAACTAGAAGGGGGCATGAGAAAACCTTAGTGGATAGGATCAATGAAAACTCCAAGGCTTTCAATACATATGTGGGGAACAGGTGGATGGCCAAAGTGAGGGTAGGGCCGATCAGGCACAGTGGAGAGAACTTGAGTGCAGAGTCAGAGGAGGTAGGGGATTTCCTTAATGAATACTTTGCTTCAGTATTCACCTGTGAGAGGGACCTTGACATTTGTGCAGACAGCATGAAACAGGCAGATATGCTCAAACAGATTACTGTTAGGAAGGAAGATGTGCTAGAAATTTTGAAAAACATGAGGAGAGATAAATCCCCTGCGCTAGACGGGATAAAGCTGAGGTTACTACGGGAAGTGAGGAAAGAGATTGCTGCACCTTTGGCAATGATCGTTCCGTCCTCACTGTCTACTGGAGCGGTACCAGAAGATTGGAGGGTGGCAAATGTCATTACCTTGGTCGAGAAAGGGAATAGGGATACTCCTGGAAATTACAGACCAGGCAGTCTTCCTTCTGTGATAACAAGCATGAACACAGCAGGTCAAGCAGCATCATAGGAGCAGGAAAACTTGACGTTTCGGGCCTAAACCCTTCCAATGATGCTGCTTGACCTGCTGTGTTCATCCAGCCCCATGTTTGTTATCTCGGATTCTCCAACATCTGCAGTACCTTTTATCTCTGATACAGTCTTCCTTCTGTGATGGGCAAATTTTTAGAGAGGATTCTGAGAGATGATATTTATGATTATTTGTAAAAGAGCAGTTTGATTAGAAATAGTCATCATGGCTTTGTGAGGGGCAGGTAATGCCTCACAAGCCTTATTGAATTCTTTGAGAATGTGACAAAAGATATCGATGTAGGTAGATCAATGGATGTGGTGTATATGGGTTTTATCAAGACATTTGTTAAGGTTCCACATGGTAGGCTCATTTAGAAAGTAAGAAGGTCTGAAATGTGGGGAAATTTGGCTGTCTGGATTCTAAACTGGCTATCCGATAGAAGACAGAGAGTGGTCGTAGATGGCATGCATTCAGCCAGGAACTTGATGACCAGAGAAGTTCAGCAGGGATATGTTCTGGGATCTCTGCTGTTTGTGATCATTATACATGACCTGGATGACGAAGTGGAAGGGTGGATTAGTACGTTTGCCGATGACACGAAGGTTGGTGGAATTGTGGATAGCGTGGAGGGCTGTTGGACGTTTTCAACGGGATATTGACAGGATGCAGAGCCGGGCAAAGAAGCGGCAGGTGGAATTCAGCCCAGAAAATTGTGAAGTGATTCATTTGTGACGGTAGAATTTGAATGAAGCCTACAGGGTAAATGGTAGGATTCTCGGCAATGTGGAACAACAGAGGGATCTTAGGGTTCATCTCCATAGATCCCTCAAAGTTCTTACCCAGGTTGATAGGGTTGCATAGAAGGCGTATGGTGTGTTGGCTTTCATTGGCAGAGGAATTGAGTTTAAGAGCAGTGAGGTTATGCTGCAGCTCCATAAAATTCTGGTTAGACCATACTTGGAATATTGTGTTCAGCTCTGGTCACCTCATTGTAGGAAAGATATGGAAGCTTTGGAGAGGGTGTAGAGGAGATTTACCAGGATGCTTCCTGGACTGGAAGGCAGGTCTTATGAGGAAAGGTTGAGGGAGCTAGCGCTTTTTTCATTGGAGCGAAGAAGGATGAAAGGTGACTTGTTAGAGATTTACAAGATGATGAAAAGCATCGACAGAGTGGATAATCAGAGATTTTTTCCCCCTGGGGGAAATGACTATAACGAGGGGGCATAATTTTAAGGTGGTTGCAGAAATGTATAGGGGAGATGTCAGAGGTACACTATACTACCGATAGTGGTAGTGGAGTAAGATACTTCAGAGAATTTGAAGCGACTCTTGGATAGGCACATGGAGGATAGTAAAATGTAGGGTATTGAGGATAGATTGATCTTAGTAAGATAACAAGACGGCATAACATTTTGGGCCGAATGGCCTGTACTGCGCTGTACTGTTCTACGTTCTATGTTCTGTGTTAAATGGCTCTCTGAAAGAGTTCCTAAACTGGCAGCAGCTGCATGTCTCTCTTCAGCGTCAACTTCGATGTGTGTCGGAAGTTTTTATGACAATTTGAATCCCTGCCCAGTCATGAAAGTGCTAAAAATTTCTCCCCAGTGTGAAGCGGTTGTTGCATCAGCATATCTGGTTTCCGTTTAAAGCCCTTCTCATATTCAACACAATATGACAGGTTCGTTGTCAGAATGTAGGAGTTGTGTGTCTGAAGGCAGGATAACCAGGCAAGTCATTTCCCACATACAGGGAAGGTGAATGGCCTTCCATAGTGTGACTGTGGCAATGAATTGCAAGATGTGATGGGGATTCGAATCGCTTGTCACAGATCCCAAATTTTCACGATTTCTGGATTGTGTTCGTGTCCTCGTCTCCGTCTCGTTTGGGTGATCAGTCAAAATCGTGTCCACCCACAGGAAATATGCGTGGATGAACTGTTTCTATTTCTCTCTATTTCTGTGGGCTGTTCAACTGGCTAAAGCAATTCCATAATCAATTTAATGTAACTGTGTGTGTGTGTGTGTGTGTGTGTGTGTGTGTGTGTGTGTGTGTGTTTGCCTGCCAGTAACAGTGCTGTTTGAAATTTCGTCTCGTAGAGAGAGCAAATAATATTATCTCCTTCCACATTCAAAGGATATAAATATTCAGGTCCTGATGCATCACAGTACTCTGGCAAATTGTGAAATTCAAGTCATTCTGTCAAAGTATGATGTGAATTTCTGTTGAAGATTTCCTTGTGAAACTCTTCCTAGTTTAATAACCGGGAGACAGAGTTTATATATAATAAAGAAAAATCATTACGACACCAGGGTAAAAAAACTTGGAATAAAGAAAATGTTCCTTGACTTGTGTTTGCTGTATAGATCCTTCCCTTCAAAACCCGAATAAAATAAAGCTTTCAAAATTCACCCCTCTCTGCCACATAAAGAATTTCATACAGTTGGTCTCCTCCTGCTGTTTATTCCAGGAAGAATTATTGCCCCCTTCTAAAGATGTTGACCCAATCACCAGGCAAAGCCTGTGAGATGTTTCTCAAAAATTACACTCCACTCCACTCAATCGGTGAAAACACAGATTTGGGTTTTGTTACCAATGTGAGCAGTTTTCTGAAGCAACATCACCAAATGCCGAATCTTATGAACTCACTTTCTTCTCTCTGCCCTCCAAGTCCTTTAATCCCGCTGCTGGGAAATAGGCGTATCTGTCCATATATGTCAGATGCACTGTGTGTACTTAAACAAAATTTTGACCTCTCCACTGTTCTCATCTGGTGGCGGTAATGGGTAACAGATAAAACAGGCTCTCCTGCATAATCCCGAAGTAGCAGCAGCACCTGTGAGATGCATCTTCGACTAGAAACATTAAATGCTCTTCTTTTCACTGTGTCGGACCTGATGAGTTTCTCAATTCTATCCTGGTTTTATTCAAGTTTTAGAACATCTGCATTCATTTTCTTATAATTTAGTTTCAGTAAGGAACAATCACCAGCATAAGCAACGTTAGGTAACAGCTCGGCTATTGATAACACATTTTATAAATTCCATTCCTTCACTGTCACTGGGACTCCTTCTGTAATGACTCCGGGGCTGTCCCAACATCACAAGAATACAGTTGTAGGCAAACTTATTTAGCGGAAATGGTATTGGACATTGAATTCTGACTTAGCCGAAGAGACCAACATGATGTGAATAAAATCAACAACAAACGCTGGAAGTATGAACTGAAACAAGCACAGTGAAGATACTCAACACGTATGAAACGTTTGTGTTAAGATAGAGAAAAGTGAAACTTTCGAAGAAAATATGGACGTAACAGTTGCCACATACACGAAAAGGACCGATTAGAAGATTAGGCCAATATTTATTTACCATCAGTGGCTGCCATGAGTAGAATTGTTAGACACCACTGAATCTATTATACTCATTTTCTCATGCACGAATCTCCCCTTGACTAATCACGGGCATTTTGTGTGCTACCTTTCAACTTCATTTTTCCCCTGGACTCGCTGAACGCAGTCGTAAAGATGAATGAAGTCACCGTACTGGGGAGGGCATCAGCCTGGCTACTGTCTCTTGGCTGTAGAGTTTGAGTCTTTGTTACTGAGGCCGACTCAGTCACGGAATTGAACCCTATTCTGAGATGTTATTGCGATAACATCCCATTGATTTCTATATTCGCTATAAATTAACGCTCTTTATCTGCTTAAACAGAAGTATGCAGGCACTGACTTAAAACTTTCTGCCCAACTAGAATTAGGTGTAAAACTTTGGAAATCCTTGTCTTCCTATACATAAGTAGAAACGACACTGCCTTAAGCTTCCTGCTTGAATAAAATTAGGTATAAACTTCGTAAATCTTTATTTTACTGGAGAGGGGTATGTGGAAGCGCTCTCAAATAAGATTAGATGGCAACGTTTGTAAAGGTGTGAGGCTTCTGACTTCCTGTGAAGAATGTTACTTCTGTTTCTGCTAAAGGGGCCAGGACACTGACCTTTGTACAAGCTAGACACTTCGGAAGCTTGAAATTACATTCTGTCTCTTTGGCAACTTGAAATCGCCTCTTGTCGTTCGGTGTCACTTTGCGAACAATCGGTACTGTGTCCTGCTTTCTTTATGTTTTCGATGTAGTAATTGTTTGTGTTATCACGTCATTGTCCGATGTAGTGATTGCTTCATGTAACATGCCATTGTGAGATGTAAATTTGTTTTATGTATTATGCACTCGATAAGGTATAAAAAGCGGCGACTGTCCACTGCTCAGAGAGAATCACTTACGAGACTCTGCACTCTGTGCCGGGTTGCGTACAGTGATCCGCCACAGCTTGTACTTGCTTTGTAACCTTGTACTTGCTTTGTAATAAAGAATTTGTGTTTTTCTAAACAGGTCAGTGTCTTGTTATTGCATCATGTCCGTGAGGGTCTCCAAAAACGAACCTAACAATTCCTCTCCTTGTTTCTCCAAATTCGGATCCAGTGAGCCGCTTTTCTTTCTTCCCCTGAGCAGCTCAACTCTGTCGTGGAAACACACTATGGCTTTCTTCCATTTTCCTTTTTATAGACTGCTGTAAACATCTTGAAATTTAATTCATCTTTCCTGTCTGATATAAACACACCACAGAGTCAATGACACCAATCTCTTCCTTTCTGAAATAAATCGGTCACTAAGCCACTGACACAAATTTACTCCTGTCTCATATAAACTATTTCACAATCATTGATGTTAATATCCTCTTATCTGATATAAACTCGCCCAACAGTACCTGATATCAACCTCCTCCTCTCGACTATATCATTGACTCTCCATCAGTTCCCATTCCCCTTCCTCGTGGTGCATCTTGGAGGTGCCTTTGTGCAAATCCGTAGAATTATCAGAAAAGTTTTAACATTCTAACAGTAGATTTTAATCAGGAGAATCTTTCAGACATCAAATTTCAATTTTCCTTTGTTCTTACCAGGAGAAATTTATGTTTAAAACATAATGTTGTTTTATGTTGTTTTAGGTGTAACCTAATTACTGGTGATATTTTTCTGAATTCGAATAAAGTATCAATGACAGCTTTTCTTTAAAGGGCACTAGAAACCTAACATAGAATCAGCTACAGATTCTACTGCAATCTACTTTTGTACTTATGTGGTTAATAGGTCTTAGATGTGATGATCAGTAGAACAAACTAATTTCCAATCTCCACAGCCATGTGTGGACTTGCTGACCTGCCAGCAGATGGGCTACCTGAAAAAATACTCTTGCAAATATTTGACAGATGAATAGGATTTCACACATTTGAATTCACTGGTGTACCAGCATAGATTTTGACTGAGCAAATTACTTCGCAAATTAACAGTCTATTAACGGCTTCTCCCAAACACAATGCCTGTGTAGACAGGAATTTCATTCCTGTTTTCCGAACCCGACATACGAATTTCTTCCTCGTTGTTCAGTCATCTTTGTCTGTCTCCAAGTTGGATGAAAAGTTCAAGTTCAATTTCAAGAGGAGGGGTGGGGCTGGGATCACCGTCCCACCTACCAACCCCAGCCCCATCTCTTCTCTTTGTTTATTTCTGAACTCGCATGCCCATTCACATTTCTGAAGAAGGGTCCGGACCAGAAATGTCAATTTTCGTACTCCTCTGACGCTCCCTGGCCTGCTGCGTTCCTCCGACTCCAAACTGTGTCATTTCTGACTCCAGCATCGGCAGGTCTTACTATCTGTGAGTGAGTTATAACCCCACTGCGCAGCATCTTCTTGGGCTGCCTACCTTGAAGAAATTACCCTCCTCCCTCCGGAAATGCCTCAGTGGATCTCCTACCTGCACAGACCTATCGCCTTTTTACCTTCCTTTCCTATCCCCACCCCTCCTCTCTCTATTTACTTCTGAGCTGATTTCCCCTTCCCCCATTTCTGAAGAAGGTTCCCGAATTGGAAGGTTAACTTTTCTACTCTCCGATGCTGACTGGCCTCCTGTGTTCCTTCAACTCCACAGTGTGCTATATCTATAACTCACCCTGATGAGAGACCGTTTATTTGTTCTGATTGAGAAAAGAGTTACAGACAACCATCTCACACAAGTCAAAACGAGCAAGTTCACACACGTGAGAGGCCAACTACCCGCTCTTTACATGTAAATTTATTGACGACTTCATCCGATCAGGCACGACATGGAAGGATTGACACTGGGGCAAAATATATTCACATGCATTGTTTTTGGGAGTTTTATATATTTATTTCAGACATTCAACCGACTGCAACACCAGCAGGTCGACAGTAAGAAGATATCATTTACCTGCTGTGTGTGTGCAACGAGATTTGTCTTACTTGTAAAAGCAGAAGTGGCATTGCAGTTGATTGTCAGGCTTGGACTCTGCTCCCAAAGCTCTATTTCTTCATTCAGTCCTAAATTATTGGCTTTTGATCGTGAGACTGTGCCCTTGTGCTTACTGTTCCCCAGCCAGGGAAAATAACCTCTCAGTGTCTAACACGTCCAGCACGTTCTCATTTTTATATTTTTCAATGAGATCACTTCTCACACTTCTATACTGCAGATATTGTATTGTCCGAAATCTCTTTTATATTAAGAAATAAGATACTGAACTTTCACAGTAATATATTCAAAACAAGTGAACCCTGCATTCAATCCTTTTCTGCCACTCTCTCCCCATAGGCAAGTCTGCTACCCAGGGCTACGACATCTGGAAACAGTATCACACAGAAGCGCAATCCAGCCAATTCTCAATGCGTCCAATCACCTCTCATACTTCACTCTTCCTGATTTCACAACTCAAAACTCCCCACTACCATAACTAATCCCCAGTCAGTATTAGAACTCAAATCCTCAAACTCTCAAAACAAGTCCCCACCCGCTCTCAGAGTTCATCTCTTCAATTCTCAAAGTCCACCACTCATGATCTCATATCTCCTCCCTCCTACTTTCAAAATTCAACCACATCCATTCTGACACCTCTTATTGAAAATGTGTGCAGGGATCGATTCAGTTTTCCATTGTATTGACACACCAGTGATTTCATTCGCCACAAAAAATAATTCAATTTCGCTGCAAATAACACCGAGAATTGCATAGTATTCGTTCTGATAATTGGGAGTTATTTCTGCTGATGTAAAAAAATCGAAGTAACTGAGCTAGCCGTTAATATTTCGTTAGCGTAATTCATAATTAACATTATTTTCCATTTTTTTGGTCTTCAGATGAAAGGGCTTTGTTAGGTTATTCTCAGAGTTTTGAGAGATATAATTAGAAAATGACTTACTTTCAGTTCTTAAAATTCAATTATCATTTTCATTGAGGACGGTTCTATCTCCTGTACATTGGAGAAAACGAACACGGGCTGATGAGTTTCTGGGCCAACCTTCATTCAGTCTGCAAACTTGCAAAAGAGGGCATTTGAGGAAAATTGAACATTTTCCGTGTCGCAAAGGAGCCAAATGACTCAAGCGAGAGAATCAATACATTTCCATTCAAACCAGGATCAGATAAGTTATACAATGGCTCTCCCACCTTTAGTTTCAGTACTGCATCGAGTTGCACAGTTTCTACACTGCATCATCACTCTTAATTTATTTAATCTCTCCTATCTTCTATGCAGTCACAAACCCTCTCTTCTGCTGTGCGCCATTTCTCAGTCTGCCTAATTTTTAATAATCCATTGAATTCCTAAGATTGCCTGTGATTGGCTGTAACGCCCACTACCTGAAACATCAACTCTTTTGCTTACTGCAGGCTATGTTCAATCTGCCGTGCACTTCCAACATTTTCCTTTACAGTGTGATTACAGTGAGACCTTTATGGTCACCTACCACCGCATCCCACCACTCACTGTGTATGACTACATGACACTGGTTTCCAAAGTTTAGTGTTTTCCATTTTAGTTTTATGTCCAAAAGTCCCTGAGTGGAAAAATGAAGTTTAAACAACTATGGCTGGCGCATTCACAACTTCATTATTTTTTTCTCCTACAGCTGTAAGGTAATGGACACCTCAGTACGTAAAAGTTGTTTATTTTCAAAAGGGAATTCCTGCTGTATGAGGAAAGAGAGTCGTTGTAATCAAAAATCAATTCCCTGCAGCTGTAAGTAAAAATGATCTATGGTAGGGCATTTGAGCCATTGGTTCAGATTACTGTTCCCATATCAAAATTTGAACAGTTAAGAGATGTTTGTAATTTATTAATTCAATGGCACGATTCCAGCGCCTTGCTTGATATTAATAAACAATCTACAGAGGTTGGTGGAAGTGTAATGAGAATACATTAGAGAATTTACGTTCAGAGAAAATGAAAAGCGATATCAATGAAATAGGTAAGGAGTTAATGATAGTAACTTATGTTTCTTTCTATTAATAAATGTAGTTATTTGATGAGCTTGCAAATGAGGCTTATGGGAGACTTCGCTTCAATTTTTACCGACTCTTTGAATTTTCTCTGTGTTTCTGCATAAATACATATTTAAGGTTTTTGCGAAATGCACACGTTTGTGTGACAGCTGTTAATTTTTTTGTCCTTTAGTCATTAATAAGATGCGGGTGTCTTTGGCTAGGCAGCATTTATTGCCCATCCACAATTGACTAGAGGGCAATTCAGAGTCAACCACATTTCTGTGTGCCTGGAGGCACGTGTAGACCAGTTTCCTTCCCTAAAGGACATCAGTGAACCAGATAGGCTCTTCCCAACATCGACAATGGATTGATGGTAATCATGCGAGTATTAATTCCAGAATTTTTTTTATTGAATTCAAATTCCACCATCTGCTGTCGTGGGATTCGAACCCGCGTCCCCAAAACATTATCTCGATCTCTGAATTAACAGTCCAGCGTTAACATTACTGGGCCACTGCCTCTCCCCGAAAAGTAGTAACATATATCAATTTTTTTTTTTGCAAAATGAATCTTGCAAGTCAGCAAATAATAAATAAGATCCGTAATTACTGTGGCTGAGGTAAAACATGAACAAAGACTGAAGTTGTCCGAAAAGCTTGGCAGGTCTGGCAGCATCTGTGAGGCAAAGTCAAAGTTAATTTTTCAGGTCCGGTGACCATTCCTGAGAACTAATGGTAGCTAGAAAAACTGTTGGTTCATATGCAGACGATAGAGTGAGGGGAGTGTGTAAGGAGTAAATGATATTAGGGGACAGAGCCCAAATAGAGAGATGAATATTGTACAGACAAAGGAGATGATGTCCATCTGGCTAGGACATTAATTAACTATTAATGGCGACAGTCAGTGACTAAGATGAGGTATTGTGTAATGTCAAACAGTGTGATAACCAGGCCTGGTGTGTGGGGTGGGGTGCTAGGACAAGGGGGAGTTCAGGTTCTAAAATTATTGAACTCAGTATTGAGTTCGTACGGCTGCAGAGTGCCCAAGCAGAAAATGAGGTGTTTTTCTTCAAACTTGCGCTGAGGTTCGCTGAAACACTGCAGCAAGCCTAAGATAGCGATGTTGGCTTGGGAACAGGGGAGTGTGTTAACTTGGCTGGCAACTGGAAGCTAAAGTACCTTTTTTTGTGGGCACAAAGTAGATATTCTGTGAAATGATCATCCAGTCTACGCTTCGTTTCCCCAGTCTATAGGAGACCACATTGTGAGGAACAAATTCAGTAGACTAGATTGTGGGAACTGCACGTGTAGCACTGCTTCTCCAAGAAGGTATATTTCGGCCCTTTAATACTGGGGACGGAAGACGTAAGTTTCCAGGTGCTACACCTTCTGTGTTTGCAGGGGAAGGAACCATGGGGCTGTGAATATGTGTTGGAAGAGAAGGGACAGTCGACCAGAGTGTCTTCAGGTTGAACGGTTCCTGCAGAAGACGGACAAGAGAGGGAAGTGGAATATGAGTCTGCTGGTGGCACCCCGCTGGTGGTGATGTAAATGGCGTCTGATGATCTTCTGGATTTGAATGTTGGTGGAATCGCAGGTAAGGAGAAGGAAAACTCTATCTCTGTTGTGAGAAGAAAGGAAGGAGGCGAGTGCGGAAGAGTGGGAAATGAGTTTGACCCAAATGAGAGCCCTGCTGACAACTGTGCTGGAAAGTACTCAGTTGAGGAAGAAGGTCGATATTTCATAAGGTCCCTTATCGAAGCTAATCTCATTTGACCACCACACACAGAAAACGGTGACTCAATTACAAAAATCAAAATGACTGTGGGGAAATAACTTCCACTTTGGTTTAAAATTGTGATCACTTGAACAGTGTTTACCCTGTCTAAATACCCTTTCACCCATGTTATATGATTGCAACCATTTGTATTTTTTGTCTTAATCATGATTGAGTGTGTCTGTACCTGAAGATTTCAGAAGCATTAAAGTTAAGTTTCAGATTCATAGAACGTAAATACATTTGTTTTATGTGTCAAAACAAGAGTTATTTTTCTAGTTCTGATGAAACATGATGTGAATTGCTTTTGGCGTGAACATCAGCCTGAAAAGTTTATCATTTTGGTGGTCGCATGGTATTTTATATATTTCTGCAGTTTTCCTGCTTATTAATGAATGGAACATGATTATCACATACATTTATATTGCACTTCAGTCCTGGCACCACGTATACGAGGATTATGAGGACAAATGTAAAATATTCCACTTCAAACACAGTTTTTAACTTAATTCCTTGATGGAAACAAAGATCGATTTTTAATCAGCTCCCGAAAACAAAAAAAAAAAGTTGTTCCAGAATTCATATGGCAATTTTCACACCCTTAACTATCCCAGAATTATTCACAGCTAATGAAAACTTTTGAAAAGTCAAACGAGAAGAGGCATCAGAAATTAAATGGTACGATTTGAAAGACTGAGTACAAAACTGAAAGTTCAAATGAATACATATTCGAATGCTACAAAAGAATCTGATCAAACTCTTATTTTGAAAAGAAGTTTGTGGGATCCTTCGCAATATCGATGAAGGCATGATATGCAATGAAATAGATTGATACTGACTCATGAGAAGTTACCATTGAAACAATATTGAATTATGGTGCTTCGCTCAGCGTGCCATACTTCATGATCGATATCTGCTCCTTGAAGAGGTTAAAGGGAATATTTGAGAGACTAGCATGAGGAATATGCGATTTTAGTCATGTAGAAATATTCAAGGAGATGGAAATGTTTTCATTTGGCATGTTCAATTTTCAAAGAAATATCGACCCTTTATTAGAAAGGAGAAATGTTTCGGTAACATTCAAGAAAACAACAGAGGCTTGGGACAGATTGGCAGCAATTTCAGAGAGATTATCAGTTCGAATGGGGTGAAGAAACATCAGCTGTATATAATGATTCTATTATATACGGTGGTTGACAGCGGATATGCGTGAAGGGTAGTGATGAGAATATTGTTTCACTCCTTTTTTGTTCATTGTGTTGTATGCTCACTGAATTCTCAGAACTGTTGTTTTGAATTCTGGCTAGACAGTCTGTTAGGTTCGTTTTTGGAGACCCTCACGGACTTGATGCAATAACGAGACACTGACCTGTTTAGAAAAACACAAATCCTTTATTACAAAGCAAGTACAAGCTGTGAAGGATCACTGTGCTCAACCCGGCACAGAGTGCAGAGTCTCGTAAGCTATTCTCCCCGAGCAGCGACAGTCCCCACTTTTTATACCTTATTGAGTGCGTAGTACATAAAGCAATTTTACATCTCACAATGGTATTTTCCATGAAACAATCACTACATCGGAAAATGACGTGATAACACAAACAATTACTACATCGAAAACATAAAGAAAGCCGGATAGAGTATTGATTGTTCGCAAAGTGACCGCTAGCAGCAGGAGGCGATTTCAAGTTGCCGAAGTGACAGAATGTGATTTCAAGCTTCCGAAGTGTCTGGCTTGTACAAAGGTCAGTGTCCTGGACCCTTTAGCAGAAACAGAAGTTACATTCTTTACAGGATTTCAGAAGTCTCACACCTTACAAACGTTGCCACCTAATCTTATTTGAGACAGCTTCCACATACCCTTGTGCAGGAAAATAAAGATTTACAAAGTTTATACCTAATTCTATTCAGGGTGGAAGCTTAAGGCAGTGTCGTTTCTACTTATGTATAGGAAGATAAGGAGTTACAAAGCTTTACACCTAATTCTAGTTGGGCAGGAAGTTTTAAGGCAGTGCCTGCATACCTTTCTGTAAGCAGATAAAGAGCCTTAATTTATAGAGATTATAGAAATCAATGGGATGTTATCCCAATAACATTTCAAGTCCATCTGATCTGCAGCGACTCTCTTAGCATTTAGACTTCGATCCATAAGGCAGCCTTTGCACTCAATATGCAGACATTATTACGATTTAAATAATCAGCTAGTCTCCTCTCAGATTTCTCATTTGAACTTGCCTTGTCACCCTTTCTAGTCACTATACTCGCAACACGGTGGTATGTATTTTGAAAGGTTTTACTTTCTTCTAATTTTGTCTCTTTAACAATTGCAAACTATTTTACAATGGTGTAGTGTAGTTCTCGATACTGTTGTGAGCAGGCACAGTTTCTCCTGATCGCCTCCTCAGCCTATCAGCTCCGTTCCAGCAGCTGACTGGTTTTTAAAGTTTTTGTCAAATCACATATCAGCCTTTTGGCTTCTAACGAACACAATCCAAAGCTCTCCAGTGCATAACTGAACATTTTGTTTAACTTTGTTGAATAGATATCAGTGTTGTTGTTGACCTATCAAAGCTTTTGCTTTTTTTTTTGTTCATTCCTTCTTTCAACCACCACTGTCCCTTGTAAACAGATGCTTTGCAGTTTCCATGTGCAAAAAGGTTGACTGGGGATTCTATCCACAATGAATCAGTCGTGGGGGGCTGTGGCTCCGAAAATGCACCTCAGCTGGAGAAAACACTGATCTTCGATATGGGTCTGCTGTGACCGGCCAAAGAACTCTCGTTTCCATGACTTCCTCTGAAAACTGGCAGAAGTTGGAGCTACATGTTAGGAGTCACAAACATGTTCGAAAGCTTGCTTCACAAAGAGAGCCGAAAGTTCACCACAATGGACGATGCTCAAACACATATTGTAAGTCACTACCCTGTGATGAATAGTTTTCAACATTGAGTCATAGGCAAGGATATCGACACATTCCCAGCTCCTCTCAGCTCGAAACTACCCGGACATGTTGCGGGACCATTAATACAGGAAAGTGTGCTTAGCATGGAAGTCAAAATTGATTGAGTGTCTGGATTTAACTCTGTGTCAGTCCTCTGTGGTGCATATTATAAGAAAAAACAGCTTGGAGGTCGAATGCCACCTCTTTACACTTGTCCTGGCTATTAAAACCTCACAAATCTCAATGACGCCATCTCAACACCCTACGTGCTAAAACTCCATAGATTCTCTGCTGTTTGACAGAAATGTCTCCTCAGCTCTGTCTAACTGTACAAAGCCAGTACTGTGATTATGTCTCCAAGTTTGCATCTTTCCCATAAAGGGAAACATCCTGTCCATGTCTACACTATATAGTTGTCTAAGTTTTTTTTTTGTTTTCAACATGGTCTCATCTTGTTCTTTTATATTTCAGCACATCCTGCCCAGTCGACCTGAACTCTTTTCAAAAGACAGTCTAAACCCAAGAGGACATTTGCTGGACTGCCTCCCATGCCAGTATACGTTTCAGGAGATAAGTGGGTCAGCCATAGTTTGAAATTCACTTTTATGAATGAAAAAGGCTTACTAATTCTGAACTCCATTCGTTTTTTTTTTTAAACAAAAGCCAAGTTTAATTTTACTTCAGTGTTATTTTTGAAATTGGATACAACAGTATGTGACGAGTGGCAAGGGTTCCCAAATCCGTGTCTACTGTTGCTTTCTGCAGTTGTTTCTCATTTTAGGTAATATTCAACAATGTTCTCTTCTGATTGGTTTCGCCAAAATATTAAAGCAGGCCATTGGAAAATGTAATTCGATACAAATTTGTTGTCTCAGAAATACTTACTATCCTCCGGTTATTATAGGTAAGCAGCAGTAATATCTGTTATACAAAAAGGTCCAAAAATCATCTAATACACTAGCCTTATTATAGCAAACTGAATAACCTGCGTTTCGACTTCTATGTCACTTGAAAGCAGTTTGGTTGCTGTAAAAGGCTGAGATACTGAGAACATCACCCTTCTGTTGAAAGATTGGGGTGAAATTCGAAATACGCTGCTAAAGATGAAGTTGTATAGAAGTATTGGTCATACAGGTGAAAAATAGTACATCACATTCTTGTTCTACAAAGTAGAAAAATGAAACATTTCTGGAAAAAAGAACTGGGTAAGTCTGACTTTATCGGTGGACAGTGAAACGGCTCAGTTTCTCCGACATTCTTTTTGTTTGGTTTTTTTAATTGCAAACACCGGCAATTATTGTTTTTTATTACGCTGGAAAAGTCATTTGGGTTAAATTTTAAGTCGAAAAATATGCTGTTCTTGTACCCCTTACTTATTATACGATGTTTTATAGAGAGTTAGAGAAAGAGAAGGGAGAGACTATCAAATGACTCAGCTTTATTGCCGCTTCGTGAAATAGCAATTTTTGAATCTTAAAAACCTAACGAATATTATAGACACAGACAGAAATTTAGCATGTGATCCAGATGCAGGATTTATAACAGGGTTCCATTCCTTTTGTGGTGTGAACACAGATGTTTCTGAACTGAGGTATGGACGTTTCATCACTTAATTGTTGCCTTTAATACCCAGGACTTCCGGAAACGAGAAAGATCGCTACAAATTTAACCATATTGATAGAGGTGAATTAACTGTTGTAAATATAAAATAATAAAAAAAAACAGTTTAAGGCAACCAATGAGAGTATTGAATGGGCAGATGAACACAGTCTCCAACTCCTCTTGGAACTTTGCCAGTGATAGTACATAGATGGAGTCTTTATTACAGGAACTGAGGAATTGGCACGTGATAATTCCCTCTTGAAGATACACTGTGGATAAATGAAACCCAGGCTGTTAAAGTAGGCCGACCAAACACTCGGACATAAAATAAATGTCCAGCTTAGGAAACCCGCAGTAGAGAAAGCTGAGTGAGATGGTCAAGATTGTATAATGAACCTGTTGCAGTTCACAATCTCCAGATCCTTGTGAATCTTGGGATCTAGAGATTCCTTCAGGCTCTGCTGAGTGGTTAGATGTGTATATTGGAATAGATTCAGATGTCGGATGAGATGAAACGGAGGAAAGGTGTTAAGGTGTGGTCAAGCCAGTCGTAGATCTTCCAATTATAGAAAGTAATATAGGTAGACTTGCAGTCGCAGAACCAGGTTTGAAAACAAAGTACAAGGGAGTATTTCGATGTCACTCAGGACACAGATCACACTTATGAGCAGCAAAGCACTCTTCTCTCTGCAGTAAATGGCCTTCAGTCTCTGGCAGCAGATGGCCATGAAACAATTAATACTAAAGGCGACTGCCAGCCAAACTGTTGCATGATGTGTGGCAAAACCACGCAATATGGTGAGTGCATACACATGGTTGTTGGGCAGGACGCTGTTCAATATTAGATGTGGTTCCCTGTTGAGGATGTGAATGGTAATGATGACAAGAAAATTGTTCACTGCTATTTCAATCAGATAGAACTGATGCACCAGGAGAGATCGCACTGATCTCAGCTTAGGGTAGCAATGGCCAACAACTTGACGATGAGAGACAAAAAGAAAACAGATGCTGCTGAGCGATTTCCAAACGGAAAAACAAAATCAGCTTTGTGCTCATTCTTCGTGTCCCTGAACTGTACCCTGATCGGTCCCTTTGTCTTCCAGACTTTGATTCTTCTGATTCTGGTGCTAATAATTTGACATACCACACTGGACTACACATATATAAATGCAAGTGTTACAGAAGTCAATGAATGCCACGAAACGCGATCTCTGGCCGTTAATTCAAACCTGTCGGGCAAAATTCAAATTCAGATCAGCTGAAACATGGGAGGTCCTTGCTCCTGTCTTTGCAAAGTTCCATTCTTCCATAACCTTTATTCTTGCTGACCTACAATGACTCCCCATTGGTAAAACGTTTCCAGGTTCTCAAGGTGTCCATATTGTCACATTTCCAAGCTTGCAACATCGGATGTTGAGTCATGCAGTCTTTTAGAGGACCTTCAGCTCTTCAAGTTTGTGTCACCAAAATATACTACCACTTACACTTATCCCATTTCCCTCCATGAGTCAAAATATTTACCTGGTATGACACTTCGCGATTTCAACTGATATACGTTTCAGAGATTTCTTGTTATCCCGCCTCAGCTACCATCACATTCACTCCGGCAGTGCATTTCAGAAGTGCACAATCATCTGGCCAAAAAAAAAGTCTTCAACTCATGTCTAAACTTCTCGACTCACTTTTTAAAATTATGGCCCTTCGATTAAGAGAAACGTCTGCTTTCTTATCATTCTGTAGATTCTGCGGATGATCTGATATATCTGTGTAGATAGCCCCTCAACTTTTCTGCTCTCAGGGAGATGAAACAACGCGATTAGCCACCCTCTCGTCATAGCTGAAATGTTCCATCCCAGGACACATTCTGGTGAATCTGTCTTGTACCCCATCCAGTGCAATCATAATGGTCATTTGGTGTAGTTACGAGAACTATAAAGAAATGCTCCAACTCTGGAAGAACTAAAGTTATGTTCAGCTCCAACCGAGCCACCGTGCTCTCATCACCTATGCCAACACTGAGAACAGTCTCAGGATTCATCTTCCTTTCAATTAGGCCCACTTGTGCAGTCATAACATTAACTCTCCATTGCTGATGGTACGCTGTTAGCTGTCAAACACCTGGTCAATAAAGTTCCCTACCTCAGGAACTCTATGTCAAAGTTCTTTTAAAGAATATTTACAATGTACCTCTTTCTTGAAATGTTTGGAAGTCTTCCTTGAAACCTGGTTATTTTCTTTGGTATCGATACATTTGGTAAACTGTCTCAGAGTAAAACCCATATTATGGACAGCATTAATGGAAGAGTTGGGTACAACTTCACCTTCTGAACTATAAATTGGAGATAAGCAACCAATGTTAA
The DNA here is from genome assembly GCA_024137785.1 of Ginglymostoma cirratum. Lineage (NCBI taxonomy): Eukaryota > Metazoa > Chordata > Chondrichthyes > Orectolobiformes > Ginglymostomatidae > Ginglymostoma > Ginglymostoma cirratum. The sequence goes on along the minus strand of JAHRHZ010000116.1, from coordinate 361,737 downwards.
CATTTCAGTTGAGCATAGAATCTGATTCATGATTTAAACTACGGGAATATCCGAAAAATAAAACACAAACCTGCAAGTAAAACAAGCTCAAGACTGAAAAAAGCACCTTCAATCGATATTCACATAATCGATTCGAAAGATGTCATTAGCAATGGCACCTTCTCGATGGGAACTCACAATACTGCAACCATTGCACATTGGAAAGTCGGACTTGTAAATGCAGACAATCACTGAATACTGCACATATTTTTATTTCGGAATTTGTATGATGCTTGCAGTTAAGTAATTCTGTTTCAGGAACTGTAACAATCTCAGTGTAACAAATATGTTTTGTGACACTATGGTATGCTATGTTCCCAGTTAACAAGAAAACATAAGATTGTATGTTACTTTCTTAGAACCAAAAGCTAAACTTATTTAACTGCATGTGGGGGCAGACAGGAAAGTATTATTAGCCTTGTAAGTTACAAATTGTGTGTTTAAGCCCCGTCTGTGATGGCAAACAATTGGGGGTTGCTAAAATAGAAAACGCATTCACCAGTTGGCATGAGAATCTGGAGTTGTTACCTTCCATTTTTAAACACTATCAGTGTGATATTGTTAGAAAAGAGGATGGAATAAAACTTGAAGAAGACAGAAAATGACGTGGAAGATCAGAATGTTTGACAAAATATCAAGAACACAAAATAATGACGCAAAAATCATCAGGTAAGATGAACAAGTGTGACAGAAAACGAGTAAGAACATTGAACACAGATAATAAGAATTTCTACACTTAAAAAAGGAATAAAGACTGCATGAAGTGGCATATTTTCCTTTATAAAGTGAATGCGGAGACGCTATAATATAAAATAAGGAGTTTGTGGAAAATATGGATAACTATTTTGCGTTAGAATTCACTGTAGGAAGTACATAGAACGGCTCAGAAACAGGTATAAATCGGAAATAAAAGGGAGGGAGGAAGTCAGGAATTTCACAATCAGCACTGACGTGGAAATGATCACATTTTTAGAGTAGCTGTGTAAAAATTCCTGAAGTTATGGTGGAATTCATCCTTGGTTCTTAAAAGATGCGTTTTGCAGTTGATAGTTCTTCTAATTTTCCAAAGAACCCTATATTCAGGGGAAGATCAGTTATACTGGAAGGTCCAGAATGCAATTTATTTATGCAAAAATACAGGTAGACAGAAAAAATAAAACATAAATTATACACCAGTTAGCTCCGAGAATCCTCAGAGTGAGGAAACAAGCCAATTGCCCCAACACTTTCAAAATGACACTCTGAAGAGCACCCACCCAAACCCAGTCCCCTGCCCTGTCCCTGTAACCCTGCATTTCCCGTGGCTAATGCACCTAACTGCCATATCAGTGGACACGATGGGTACTGTAACATGGCCAATCCATCTAACTTGGACATCTTTGGAGTGTGGGAGGAAACCAGACCATGTGGGAGAAAAGCATGCAGAAACACGGAGAACGTGCTTGCTACACACAGGTTCCTAGCGTGGTGAGGCAGCAGTGTGAACCACTAAACCACTGTACCGCTGATAAACTGCTATTGGAGAAATATTAGAAGTTTTTGTTAAATTAAAAATGCCATTTGAAGTCACTTGGGAATCTTCAAAGGAATCAATTCGATTCAATTTTGATCTTGTCAAAAGCTAATGAGATCTAACCAATCTATTGGAATTATTGCAGTAAGTACAATGTGTCAGTATGAACCAGTTACGTGGGGCACTTAGATTTTCAGAATGCATTGAATAATGCACCACAGTAAATTTTAGAGTGGGAAATAAAATCTAGGGATGTACTGGAAAGATTCAATGCATGGGTAGAACATTGGTTGACCCACAGGAAACAAAAAATAGATATATATATATGGGTCATTGATGATGTTGTGCCACAATAATTGGTGCAAACCTAAGTTGTGAAGAGTTCAGAGGAGGCCACAAAGGGCAAATATAAGGCTAAATGAGTGATAATCGAATGCAAAATTGGGGATATCAAATTCCATTCCACGTGTTACTGGTGATAATGTATCTGAACTACCGAATACAGTTATTTTTTTTTTCAAGAACGTCTTATTTAATTAATGATATTAATAGGCTGGAAGCAGTTCAGTGAATGTTTACTAGATTAACACCTGACATAGATGTCTTTCTTTTTGAGGCCAGGTGGAACTGTATAGGCTCTTTGTTTGAAGAATATTTAGCAACTTGCGTATATATGTTGCATTGACAGATTGTTCGTGGAAAACATGTTTCTCTTGTGGAATAGTCTATTACTAATTGTCACTGTTATAAGTATGGTATGACCCACTCAAAACAAAGATGAAGCCTTTATTTCTCACTTGCATAAAGTCTTTGCTTTGGGTTTCTTATTCCATAACATGTGGGGAGTTGGAGTATTCGAGTATTTCAGTAGATATCTTTAGATTCTTCGTAAATTAAGGAGCGAAATGCTATTTAGGTTTCGAGTGAACAAATAGTAGGGATTACAGCTATGATATTTTAATCTTATAGAAGTGTGGAGCAAGCACAGGGTCGATTTGACGCCCTTCTGCTCCTAATTTGTGTATTTTCATACTTGACAAATTAATATGCATGCAATGCAATACGGTATCATCGATATTTTAGAAATTCAAACATTACATAGTTTTCAAATGCACAAAACATAAATTGGATAACATCTTGGAACGTTCCATTGTTAAGTTCAACACAATTAGGCAATACCGAGTAATAGAAAAAAAAAATTAAAAACTTGAAAATGAAACGTACAAAATGTCTCGAGATGTGGTAAGAAGAAACAACTTCAATGTAATCCTTTACTTGCCAAGAGCAGCAATAAGAAAACGAATGGAATAGAAAATGGGAAAAATGTCCATTCATTGGGCCATGCATCTTCTTTGAGAATCTAAACAAATTCCAATGCAATAAAATATAACTCGTTTACAGTATTAATTCATGCTATATTCATTCACCGTGAGAAACCTCGGAGGATTAACAAGGTTAAAATATTCAGTTTAGTTACAGTTCAGTGAAGAAAAAATAGCCGAATTTCCATGGCTGTATTAGTTAGTGTCACTCTGTCGTGGTGGTGGCCGAGCGATAATTCAGCTACACGTCCTATCAAAAGAAACAGAGTAATGGTCTGAGGATGGTTCGAGTCTCACAGTGTGAAAATAAAAATCTGTAATTGTCAATTTAATAATGACTACGAAACAATTGCCGATTGTCAGGGGAGAAGAAAATTAACTAGTTCACGAATGACAGAGATAGTGAATACTGTGTGGAGCTGGAGGAACACAGCAGACCAGGCAGCATCAGAGGAATAGGAAAGGTGACGTTTCAGACGGGAATGTTGCTCAGAAATGTTTTACTAAAATCCTTTTTGGGAAGGAAATTGCTGTCCTTAGCTCATCTAGACTAAACATAACTCCCGTCAACAGCAATGTGGTCAATTCGTAACTACTTTGGGCAGTTAGCTGTGGGTACTGATTCCCGCATTCTCTGAACTAAGTAAAAAAAACAGGCAAATGTTTTCTACTTCAGGAATGACTCATAAGCTTGAGAAGACTGCCGACTTACCACCAACAGACATGAAATGATGTATGTGGGGAGTTACTGTTGGAACAAAGTCACATATTGACTTTCAAAATACTTGTTGACACATTATGTACATTGTTGGAAGTGTCAAAGACAGTTGTTATTTTGGTAAAATATGTAAATAGTCCAACAATGGAAGAAGATTGATTAGACGTAGTTTTGGGGATTGAGCGCGTACAAGGAATCGAAGTTTCATGGGGGAGCATTTCGGGAAAAGTGACCATATTACTGTACTTTTCACCTTATGTATGGATAAGGAGAAGAGTCGTCTTCGGGTGAAAGCGACAATTTGTGCGAAATCTACCTAACACAATATAAGCAGGAACCTGGTGAATGTAAGTTGACAACAGCTATTTGAAGCTATATTCATGTCTGGCATGTGGCATTATTTTAATAGCACGTTGATGTGATAAGGATGTTCCTATGAAAATGAAATACAAGAATGGGAAGAATGTGAAATTGAGAACTTCGTTGGAAAGAAAATGGAACCATTCATTATTGTTAAGGAGGTGAAAACGGACACTTCCCTCGAAGAATACAAGAATGCAAGGGAAAAAAACTCAACAAGGACATTGGTGGACTGGAATGGGACAGAAAATATCTTTGGAAAACTGAATTAAGGAAAATTTAAAGGCGTTTTATACATACATAAGGAACAAGAGGTCAGCTAGGGAAAGCACACTTTAGATAAAAGAGGGAACTAATTCCTAAAACCGCAGGAAGCGGGTACAGTACTTAATGAATACTTTGCATCGGTATTCCGACTGAAGAAGGACATATCTGCCGGAGTGCAGTACATAAACATTACGCCCAGGCAATTTTTCCTTGTGAGGCATATTAAATGCAGGAAACTGACTCAAACTTTAATTAAACAAAGACTTCTGCGTTTTAAGTCTTACAGTGTAACATTTAACATAAAGCATACATTTCTTGCAATATTTAATTATTTCTGCATCTAACTTAACTTCGATTTACCTCACTTCATTTAAATTATCTTCAATTTACTTGATTTGTATTAACCCCTAACCCTTACTTTAACTCTTAATTTTAGCTTGAAGCAAATACTGTCCCGATTTGAGAGAAGTGGACAACTTTTCTCACAGTGTATATTTTGATTCATGCCTCTTTTAAAAAAAATTCCCTAAATTGAAATTTCGAGCACGTACCTCTCAAATGTGACCTCAAAGGTTTCTCCCAAAAACTGTTGTTCTGCGAAATTTTATATCATAATTGGACTCGGTTTCCGCAAATTTCTCTGGCACCCATCGGATGAACTTCCAATGAAAGTGTTTACGTTACAGAGTTGAAAAGACATTTGAATAATTATGTGAATAGAAAAGGTTTGGAGGGATATGGCCCAGGATAACTGCATGGCTCGGAATGGCCCAAGTCATAGAATTCTACAGCATGCAAATAGGCCAAACAGGCAGATGGGACTGGGTTAAATTGGGATTATGTTCAGCATGGCCTGGTTGGACCAAATGGCCGGCTTCCATGCTATAGAATTCTATGAATTTGCTCAATGCGAGCCTTGCAGTTATCCTCTTGGAAATAAATAATACTGCTAATACTACAGACGATGTAAGTGCACAGCCCCCAACAAATACTGTAGATAACAGCGGTCAGACAACATCCACGGAGAGAGAGCTAACCACCGAACTGAGTTTAGATGACCCTTCATCAGAGCTGAAGTGAAATGTAGAGAGGAGAGCATTTAAGTGACGATTCTGCGTGGGGGCAGATTGTCAGGGTAGTGAGTGTCGGGTGCTGGTGAAGAAAATATGTTAATAGTGCAGATTAAATTATCAGATTGTGAGAATGGCAGAACAATGGTGTGTCCCCTGCCAGATTTGAAAGGACAGTAATTAGGATGGGGTGGTGGGGAGGACATGATAACAAACTGAAAAAAAGAAGAAATGGCATACTATTTAAAGGCGGTGAACTCAATCTGATGTGCAGAAGGCTGTAAAGTGCCTAATTTGAAGATGAGATCTTGTTCCTCCAGTTTGCGCTGTGATTTACTGGAACACTGAGGCATGCTGAGGACAAACATATAGGCATGTAAGCAGGACACTATGTTAAAATAAACGGCTACACAAAGGTCGAATTTATTTTTGCACACAGACTGGAGGTGTTCTCCAAAGCCGTCAACCAGTCTGTGGTGGCTTCTCCAATGTACAGTGTGCCACAGTGTACCCAGCGAATACAATAAATAAGAATGTGGGAGGTAGAAGCGACATACTACTTCACATGGGAAGAACGTTTAGGTCCTTGTGTGGTCAGCAGCGAGGAAGTGAAGGAGCAGGTGTTGCAACTTCTGCGGTTACATGGGAGTGTTCTGCGGAGAGGTGAAGTTGGTTGTTGTGGAATGAACCAGGGTGCCCCAGACGGAAGGATCCCTGTAAAATGCAGACAGGAGGTAGGAGGTGAAGATGTTTTTGATGGTGGTGGTCTGCTGCATTCGTCTTAAATGGCGAAGAATGGCCCTTTGAATGTGAAGGCTGGTGGGTTGCAAAGTGAAAACAAGGGGAACAGATCATGCAATTTTGACTGAAAGGAAGGGGAAAAGGTGGATGCACAAGCGATAGGTCAGATGCATTTGAGAGCACTGCCAAACACATTGGGTAGGAAATCGTGGTCATGGAAGAAAGAAGCCAAGTCAGCAATGTTGTTTAGTAAGGTGTCATAATCTGAAAAGATGTGACATATGTGATGGAACTGGGAGAATGGGATACAGTTCTTGCAAGTCGTGGGGTGTGCGGAGCTGCAGTGAGGATAGTTATGTGAGTCAGTGGTTTTGTAGTGGCTTGCTGTGGACAGCTTATACACTGAAATGGAGACAGATCAAAAAAAGAAAGGAATCTCTCGCAAATTGATGAACAGCAAGTTATAGAGGTTGGAAATTGGCAGCAAAATTAATAACGTTTTCAACATTCTGGAAGTAGCGTAAAACAACACTAAAGCAGTCGTCGATGTATAGAAAAAAAAGACAGTTGTGGCGCGGAGACAGTGTCAGACTGAATCAAGGATCGTTCCATATAACCGATAAGGACGCACACATAATTGGAACCCATGTATCTGCCCATAGCCACTCCTCTGATTTGGCCGAAGTGAGATGAATCAAAGAAGAAATTGTTCAGTGAGAGAACGGGATCAGTCCAGAGGATGAGAGTTGTCGTGGATGTGAACAATTCAGACCTCTGTTGGATGAAGCAGCCTTGAGCTCTCAGACCATCCTGATGGGGAACGAAGATACAGAGGGATTGGTCATCCATGGTGAACAGGAGGTTGTTGAACCTGTAAACTGCAAACTGTCAATATGCTGGAGGGCATCCGACGAATCACGGATGAAGGTGAAGAGGATGTTGATTAGTAGAGAGAGTATGGAGTCAAGGTAGGAGGAAATGAGATAAACGGGGCAGGAACAGACTGATAAAGTGGGCCGACCGCTGGATTTTGAGAAGAGGGTAGAACCAGTTGGTCGAAGGTGGGAAGAAGACTAATTTTGAGGCAGTGGGGGTTGGGAGGCAGACATCCAGAGGTAATGAGTTCGATGATCGTCCAGGCAACAATAGCTTGATGTTCGGATATAAGTGCATCGTCAAGGGGGTGATAGGAAGAAGTGCCTAGCAGCTGGAGTGGAGACTTCGCAAGATAAAGATCAGTGCGCCGGGCTACAACAGTACCATCTTTGTTGACTGGTTTGATAACAAAATTAGGGTTGAACCTAAGGGTGCAAAGTGTGGCTAGTTTAGATGGGGACAGGTTAGAGTTGGTGAAAGGAGCAGAGAAATTGAAACGGCGAATGTCATGTTGGTAGATTTTATTGAAGAGCTCGAGAGTATTTAAGAGGCCAGGGGAAGAGGTCCAGCTGAAGGGAGAATACTGGAGTCAAGTGAAGGGGTCAGTTGGACAAGGGCGACATTCCCGCCTGATAAAGTGAGCACGGAGACAGAGGCAGCGGGAAAAAAATGTTTAAAATTATGATGAGCCCAAAATTCATTAACGTTGGGGCATAAAGGTATGAAGTTGAGTCATTTGCCGACGACTGTATATTCAGCATCAGTGACGGGAAGGTCAGGAGCATTCGTGAACACAAGGCAGGATTTGGAATAGTGGACACAGGGGCTCAGAAAAAGTGATGGAATTTGAGGGCTGGTAAGGTGGGTGGTAACAAAGAACAAAGAGAGAACAAAGAAAATTACAACACAGGAACAGGCCCTTCGGCCGTCCAAGCCTACGCTGATCCAGATCCTCTATCTAAACCTGTTGCCTATTTTCCAAGTATGTGTATCCCTCTGCTCCCTACCCATTAATGTATCTGTCTAGATACATCTTAAATGATGCTATCGTGCCCGCCACTACCACGTCCGCTGGCAACGCGTTCCAGGCACCCACCACTCTCTGCGTAAATAACTATCCACGCATATCTCCCTTAAACTTTTTCCCTCTCACGTTGAAATCGTGACCCCTAGTAATTAAGTCTCCAACTCTGGGAAAAAACTTCTTGCTATTCACCCTGGCTATACATCTCATGATTTTGTAGGCCTCAATCAGGTCCCCCTCAACCTCCGTCTTTCTAATGTATGTAATCCTATTCGACTCAACCTCTCTTCGTAGCTAGCGCTCTCCTTACCAGGCAACATCCTGGTGAACCTCCTCTGCACCCTCTCCAAAACATCCACATCCTTTTAATAATGTGACGAACAGAACTGTATGCAGTATTCCAAATGTGGTCGAACCAAAGTCCTATACAACTGTAACATGACCTGCCAACTCTTGTAGTCAATACCCCGTCCAATGAATGAAAGCATGCCGTATTCCTTATTGACGACTCTATCGACCTGCATTGCCACCTTCAGGGTACAATGGACCAGAACAACCAGATCTCTCTGTGCATCAATTTTCCCCAGGGCTTTTCCATTTACCGCATAGTTCGTAAGGAGAGGTCCGCAGGACTGATGTTACAGTCCATAAGTTGCTTGAGGTTGCACATCTTAATGTCTGTAAAAATGAGCAGAACGTTTCAGTTGAGGCGAAGTATGAGGTGAAACTGGGGAATTGCGCAGGTTTGAGTGATGGTCAGTCGAGGTTGCTGCAGCGTGCGTTCGAGTATGTAAAGACACCGCTGCATGACGATGATAATGGATCACCGGATTTGGCGGGAATAGGGGTCCAAGGAACATTGTATGTCCTGAAGATATTTGTCATCTTGGGTGGATTTGAAACACGAAGGGTGAAACATGAGTTGACCCCGGCCAAGAACTTCCTGCAGCCGGTCCTTTAAATTGTCCTGCTGGAAATTCGACATGTTTGTCCTCAGCATGTCCTCGTGTTCCAGTGAATCACAGAATAAACTGAAAGAGCAACATTTCATCTTCAAACTACACACTTTACAACATTTTGCGGAGCATATTGAGTTCAACACCTTTAACTTGTGAACCATTTCTTCTTTTCCTTTTAGTTTGTTATCATGTCCTCCTCTCCCCCAACCCCAACAACGGTTCTTTCAAATCTGACAGGAGACACATTATTGTTATGCCATTCTCAAATTCCGATCACTTAATCTGAAATATCAGCATCTTTTCTCCACCAGCACACTAGACGCACTAACACCACACCCCTACAAACGATAATTTAGATATCCTCTTCACACTTCACTTCAGCCCTGAAGAAGACCCATATCGGCTAGAAACGTGAGTTTGCTCGATCTCCATGGATGCTGTCTGACCCTCTGTGGCATCCAGAAGTTGTTGTTTTCAGTACAGGTTCAAGCATCTGCAGTAAATTGCTCCTACATTTTATTTAATTGACTGCCACGTATGTTCGAGGAATGCCTACCGTGAAAATGTTTTGTTCTTCCATCTGACAGGAATTCCAGTTGACTCTTTCACCGTGCATGCCTTCATTGTTCTCCATTTCCCCGCTGGTTTTCGACAGAGTGTTTGCAAAAACTCACTCCAACAGCCACGTTCTCTTCCTCAGCGACAATCAATGACTGATACTTACCCCGCATCGATTTCAATTCATTTTTTCTCCCTTCTGTACTGCTGAGGATTGTGGAAAATGTTCACGCTACAAATTCCACACAGCTGAGTGCAGTCCCACATCAGCAATCTGAAACATTCATTCAGCTCCCAATGTATAGTCACCCTTTTCTCACCAGTTTACAGGGATGCTCGAAAAATGGAAAGATATTACAGCTCTAGATTTAACCTGCGGGTCGACACATATTCAATTAGCTGAGAGGCTGTGAATGATGGTTCTCCATAACTACACCAGCTGGTGTAACAATAAAAGTCACTCTGTTCACATCTGCCTTTCAAATTAAATGTCCTGACGCCGAATCATGCCAACTGTCCACATCACAGTGCAGTGTTCACTTGCTAAAACTCCTCCTAAAACCCCACAGAGCTCATCAAAAACCGGCAAGAATCTGACTCTGAATTCAAAGACTGTGATTTCAACTCGCAATAGTAATGAAAACAGAATGTGTAATTGCATTATGCAGCGTTACTGACATTTTATCTTTCAATTTGAGACAGCATCCCGTGTTGAACATTTGGAAGCAGTTAAGAAATGTAGGACAGAGCAACTGATTCGAGGCTTTGACCGTTTGAGGAAAAAATATTGAAAATGCAAGTTAATGACAAGCCTCAAGATCTGATTGCTTAATTGATCAAAATCATTATATTATAATAGTGTATAAATTAAACCGCTTAACGTGTATTATTGAGGTGCTTTGGGAGAATGAAATAACAATTGTTTTTTCCTTGAAAGTTGAAAGCATAATTCTTTCCAGATACTAAGTGATAAATGATCCTGAATAATTAAGTATCTTGCTGGATTTTCTTCCGTATTCTTTCCTGTCGTGGGCAACATTTATTGATATAGTGTAGAGGGATATTTATGTTGGAGCTGTTCAATGCCTCTTATGCACGATGGAGATTTGTTCTGGATTTAACGTGCTGATTCCAGAAGTAAGTCTCTGGACAGTGTGAAACAAGATTTATTCTTTATTAGCATTGACAGTGGTTGAACGAATGTGTCCATCATAGTTATCTATGTTCAACATTTTTGCTGATTAAAAAACTAGCTTGATTATCAATATTGAAAGTAATATCTTTCTGAATCAAGCATAAACCTATAAACTACTGCAGACAGAAAGAGCAAAATATCCATCCCATCACGCGACTGCTGTTGATTGAAGGAGATACTTAATGAGGATTGAAGTCAGCATTAACTTTAGAATCGTAGCGAGACTACCAATCTTACAAATCCTAACACTCTAAATTTATCAATGCTGAATATATTGATGCCAACATGGCCTGTTGTCTTTACTTGGGCACTGATGCTTAAGAAACATCATCTCATAAAGGATCTTCAAGGTCAATGACAGTAACTGTTTAGTAATAATCGTACCGCAAAAGTCGCAAGAAATGCCCGATTTTAATTAGACTGAATGATTTCATCACACCCTGTCGTGCATTGGCATTACTGTGAATGAATCACACTTTGTTTTCAACTTTGACAGGAAACAACATTGGAAAAGCAATATAAAATCTGCATTGACAACAACAAGTGAGAAGTTTATCATTTTGGGACGTGTACATAATATGCCTTACCCAATGGCCTGTCAACCACGCAAAAAAGCACGAAATTGGATTATGATGGAAAATGTCCCACGTGTTTGAATGATTGCAGTTGCGACAAGACTCATCAAGCTTGACACAATCCAAGGCAAATAGCCTGGTCGATTTGCACACCATCTTCAACTTTCAACTGTTTCTACATAAATCACCGATGCACAGTTGCAGCATTATTTACCTTCTATCAGTTGCAACTATCTGGACTTCGGTCAAAAAAATGCAGGCAGTGATATCTACGATCCTGCAGGAAAAAGGAGACGACGCAAGGTGAATCTAGCAGCTTGAAGTTCTCCTCCAAGCGACATACCATCGCGACTTGGAATTATATCAGTTCTCATGCAGTGCCACTGGGTCGATATATATGGAACCGTCTCCCTTATAGCCTTGTGGTAATACCTACACTCTTAAGAGTAAGGTAGTTTGAAGTAGGAATTTCACACGTACCTGTTCCAGCGCAATTGGGGATGGGCAAGAGGTTCTGCTCCTGCTAGAGATGCCCACATCCTATGACTGAATTAACCAAAATGCACTTCTTATGATCAAGGCTGTAACCTATGTGGTCAGAAAGAGACAACGTGTCAACCCATTCTAGTTAATTCTTCGTTAAGAAAGAAAGGAATAAGGTAAGGAGGAAGGAAAGAAGAAAAGGAGAAAGAGAAGAAACGGATAAGTGGCAAAATACGCATAGAAAAATGGTTAGTTATGTATTTTGCAGTCGTACAGTCAAAGAGTAGCAGAAAACATGTAGTGCGAGATTCAGAAAAAAAACAGCTGAGCAAATAAACAGCCATTTGGTTGAAATGATATAAGTGATAAGTATCGGCCCTGAGCAAAACAAAGAATTTGTTGTTTTTTTTTTTAAATTTCGAAACAGGCAGTGTTTCACACACAGCTGCACGGGAGATACTGGTAGGACAGTTTTCTGTTTTGATCTGCCAATTGTTTTATGCAGGCTATGAATATTTAGAAGGAACACGTCAATAGCTCCTTCAGTTCCTTTCTGAACTTTTTCTGTGACACCACATAGATGACGATGTTGTTGCAGGAGCTAAGTAACATGAACATGTTGGTAGATTCTTGAAGGATGTACTGAGGGGCTCTAAAGTTTAGGCTGCTGAAGTACACATCGCGTGCAATCAATCTGTAAAGGAAACGTCCGATATAGGTGGCCCAAAGGAAGAGGAAACTGAGCGTTATGGCAAAGAGCAGGACAATTGACCTCTTACGGTTGGCCATCTCCAAGTCATCACGATTTGCAGGGCCCCGGAGCCTCTTTCGTGCTCTGCTCGCTGCAAGAATGTGCCTCATAGTCAGGACGTTGAGAAGCAGAATGAGGAGGAAAGGGAGAAAAGGGGTTAAGATACGGTCGAGCCAGTAGTAAGATTGCCAGGCAGACGCAGTATGGAAGTCGGGCTTGATGTTACAGAACCAGGGCACCCCATTCAGAATGTATAAGGGTTCGTAGATAAAGTAATACGGAATGTTCTTGATGCAGAAAGAAATACAAATGATTCCGATGACTAGTGATGCAGTTTTCTCAGTGCAGTAAATGGACTTCACACTCTGGCAGCAGACAGACATATAACGATCTATCGTGAAGGCCACTGTCAGCCAGACAGAACCATCCCGAGCTGCATAGACCATCACAGCATTGATGCTGCAGCCGGGGGAGGTAGACAGGATACTGTAGCTAAAATAGATGCGGCCAATTCTGTTTAAGATACAGCCGGTAACGATGACAAAGAAATCTGCCACCGCTATTGCCTTCAGGTAACAAGTGATGCATCGAGAAAGTCCACATCGTCCTCGAGTTAGGATTGCAATCGCCAACAAGTTTGCTGTGAGAGACGAAGAGAGTGAAATATGACACTGCGTGGGATGAAATCATCTGTTTCAGTATTCTGGAACTAAAAGAGTCCACTCCTTTGAGTTTCCATGCACATAAATGGCCTTTTTCAAAACTCATTGTTGATGGTTCGATATTCACCACTGAATGATACTTGTGTTCATACAGGACTCATTGCAGACCGCTCGCTGGCCACTGAGATGACTCCTACAACTGAGAATTCAGTTTAAACTCATCCTAAGGATTTTCTGTCCACTGCTTTAATCAGTCTAATCCAATTTATTCACATACCCTCACTAACCTACACAGTCTTTCCCTCTGGAGAAATCATGGTTTTTAGCAATTTCATCTCCTACTTTTGAAATCCTATCGCAGTCTGTACACTATCGTACCTGTTGAATGATATGATCATCTGAGATCGCCACGTCTGTCCAGATTCCCTCCAATGCTGGTCTTTTGCGCCTCTCTGAATTTAATCTGTGGTATTATTGGTTGTTGCTCATTTACTGTCGAAGTTCTTGTCAGTGAAAATCAATCCCTCAGTGATTCGCTCTCTTGTCCCTTCTATAGGTCTCCCCCTTCCTTTCCCAGTGTCAAATTTGTTTGTTAAAACTCCCGTGAAGCACGCCCACTTTATCAGTGAAAATTACAGATAAGTAACCATTGCTCTCTTTTATCAGAAACCACTCATCCGCTGAGGATATGAACACTTGATACCACCTTGAAAGTCGAATGTACAAAACCCATCAGGAGAAGACAAAATAAGAATTAACTTTAAATCTTTCAAAACCACTTGTTTCTTCCAGCATCTCTTTACTCATTCTTGATATAAGATCAATGGTGCTGAATTATCAGGAAACATAACAACGTTACTATTTCATGTCACATTAAATACATTAGATTACTACTCAACATATTATGACAGAAACTCATGTTAGAAATTGAATGATCTAATATCCAAGCATTTTATTAAACTAAGAAATATCAGCTTTATAGAAATGCACTTCAAGGTACTGATTTTTAAAGATCCGAAATACAAGTGCAAAGAATACCATAACGTACGATAACACAATCTAATATCGTGAAGTCTGTTATTCTCAGATAACACTAAATATTAGAAATAATATGAAAGAGAAGAACAAATATTTATGTAGAATAAAAGAAAAAAAAACTGATTTCGTTGGAATCCATTAATTACCAGGCACGCCAATAACAGCAAGAAAGGGATAGACAATGGCAAAGAAGATTCCGTTTGCTGGACCATGCATCCTTATTTTCAGAGAATGAAGGAATGCCAGAGGATGGAGGCTTTATGTCTGAGCCACATTCGATATGCCCCTTATTTATTCTAACTTAGACTCCCGAAGGGACAATTACGTTACATTAAAAAAAATCAGTTACAGTTCGTTGAACGATTATTTCGCTCCCTTTGCCTAACCTGATTTGTGTATCAGCTTAGTTATTGTATTTACCAAATTCGTAAGATGTTCAATTGTTATTGATTTTTTTTTAACTGAGGAGGAAACAATTACATACAAACTCGAGGCCAAATGGTAATTGCAAAACTTTCATTTGTTGTGCTGAACTACAAGTTCAGGAAAAGGCCTCCAAATGTTAGAGGTCCTCCTCAGAGTTTCTGATACTGAAAATATTCAATATTTTGCCTTCAATCGTTCTCTGTGGCGCAGAATTGCACAGGCTGACCTCTGTCTGGGTGAAAAAATATATTCTCGACTCCATTCACGCTTAATGTTTGAGGAAAACCATAGTCCCAGGAAATAATAGCAGAGTTAGAAGCCAACGCCATGATGAAACATATGAGTATAACATGTTATAATAAAGGCAAAACCGAAAAACAATAGAAGCTTATATTTCGCTTCAAGTGCTAACACACTACATATTTGCTGGGCAGAGGGTTTCTAAAATGGAATAATTTATTTCAGTAAATGTGCATGCTGTGATTCAAATCTGTGGTGAGCTATCTTTGAATGCGAGATAGCAAAAAAACGGTATGTTTGCTGATTTCATCCTGGGGAAAGCTGGAGTGATTAAATGGCATGCTCCTATTTCTTAAGATTCTGTTGAACACTTTTCTAAATGATTTTCTTAATTGATGTGGTTATTTATCCTTCATTCAACTCGATGTCCATTGTCCTCATATCCTGAACTGTTGTGTTGATGTGACTATTGATGTAATCTGAGTTAGAGAGAAAGAGTCAGAGAAGTTTTTTTTTTAAATGAACGTAAAGAAGCTCGTCGACCCATTGCGCCCACGACACTCATCAAGCATCCAACTATTCTGAACCTATTTGCCAGCGCTTGGCTTCTAACATGCTATGATTCTGTATTTGAAATGGTCATTTGTATTCTTCCTAAATATTCTGATGATTACCGTTTCTACCTCTGTATCTGTCTGGGTCAATGTTATTGTTATTGTTATTTGATTTTCCTGATTGCATAAAGCGTCTGACATCATTTTCCCGTTATTCTGGCATGTCCGCTTCTGACGATCTTTCTCATCATTTCACTCCGTGCTCATGTTCTCTTAAAAACAATTTTAATGAAAAATTTAAAGTTTCCAATTTGCCCACACCTATCCCTCAATGCATCATTGTTCGTGCTCCAAAAGGTAAGTATAACGTTTTGCAAAATAACTGCTGAAACCGTTTCACTTTGCAAAAGCAGAGAGACAATTGATGAATAAGAGTCTACGAGTGGAAATTGGAACAAAGAAGACGAAATAGAGAAATAATGAAAAAGAAGATTCACACAAATGCAATATATAACATGTGTAAATCAAAGGAGAAAAACAAAGGTCGGAAAGTATGAAACTGATGATTGTTTTTCTTCTTGCCCACTGCTTCTCACAACGCATTATTCTGTTTTCATAATGTCGATATTGAAAACACTGGCAAGGCAAGATTACTGTATCGTTCTGATTCCGACCAATGACTTAATGGAGCTCAGCCTTGTTCTCTCGAGTACCTGTGCTAAAGTGCATCCACAGAGCTTTCAGCCAACATATTACTAAATTTGCACCCGCGAGTGATAGAAGACTTGGAATATATTTAGAAGTAGGAATACCAACAAGTTTGAAGGAAACGTGATTGTAATGGATTCCCTTGGACCTTGTGCCGTTCGGAGTTGTTCAGATCATGAGTGTGGAATCTGCTTTTGAATAAATTTTCTCTTTTACTCTAATCTTAATGGGGTGAATTTAATTTGGTTAATTAGGTGCATGGGTACTTTTATTGCCTCACTCAATAAAAGTGTCGCCCTTAAAATAAATAATTTCTAAGAGGCACGCCATCCAACACTTGTCACTGTCAGCACTACCATCACATTCTGATAATATTACATATCATCTGCTAGTTACACTGCATCTCTTCAACAAGCTTTCCTCGACAGCGCATTTGAAGCATGCAATCACGGTAAACTGGAAGGACAAGGGCAGCAGCTTCATGAAAACACCACATCCTCCGAATTATTTCTTTATGCAATTTCCTCAAATCTCGAGCAGCATCTTTTTGGTCCTTCGTATTTATATTTCAAAGTAACTTTATAGTAACACAAATTTGGAAAATACATACGAGTCCCTTCGCCGCTATAATGAGCTGCAGATCGGGAAGACAGCATTTCCCACGACTCACATAGATAATTAGGGAAATTGAGACAGTCAGACTGAGGCTAAAGGACTTGAAAGTCTTCAACAAAATGAATTTTAATAGTAACCCAAATGTCGAGGTTAGCATTGTCCATCAGTAAGATTGTGAGTAATCTTTAACAGTGAATTAATCCTCCACTTAACAAAGCCTGAGTTTCTGCGTTTCAATAATTAGTCAAGGATTTCTTCTCTTTTTTTGTAAACTAGAATCCATTCTTTTTAATGATAGTATTTAGTGAGGTGATCTGAATTCTGCTAACCTGACGGGCCGTTTGTGTCTGCACTCGATGCAAGTAAACTTGATCGATGCTCCCAGCCACCGGGATCAGTTGTCTGATTCAAATTGGACATCAAGACATTGAATCACAAGAAGCATTCAACAATTTTGTTCACCTCATTACAACAGTTTATAAAATAAACTGTTTGGTCCTTTAATATAGAACAATTTTCGTTTCAAGTGGAGATAGTGCGGTATTTTTAGAAGAATCATGGTGGCACAGTGCAGGGAAACAGATCCTTCACTTCAACAGATTCAAGCCAGCCTTCTTTGCAAAGTAACTAGTCCCATCTACCTGCCCATGGCCCATATTCCCCCAGAATTTCTCTTTTCATGATGTTTTATTAAACTTTGCCTTCAAAAGTTGTAAACTTATTTGAAACTGCCACATTCACTGGAAATCATTCCTCACACAACGCATTATCCGTGCAAAACATCTGCTGCTCATGCCTTCTTTAAAATCTTTCTCTTTTCGCTTTAAATGCATGCTCCATGATCTTGAGATCCTCCACGACAGGGAGAAGAACCTCTTGGAATTTACGTCAACGATGTTCCTCATGAACTTTTAAGCCTCAATATATCATACCTCAAACTCTTACGTTCCGGTGGAAAAAAGAAATCCCAACCTTTATATC
>JAHRHZ010000116.1:299681-344052 GCA_024137785.1 Ginglymostoma cirratum | reverse complement strand
TGTAAGAGTGCTAAACGCTTTCTTAAGCAACCTGTCCAACTGGAACACAATGTTGAGAGAATTATGGACCTGAAACCCTACGGTCTGTGTGTTCTACAAAATCAACCAGGGCCTTCACATTGATTGTATAGTCCTTTCATTACTTGTTTTAACAACAGGCAATACGTCGCATTAAACTCCATATGACAGTCTTCAGACTTTTGGCTGCATTGCTGAAGATCTCTTCGTAAGCTCAGGTAACCTTCTTCACTGTCCAATCTACCACTAATTTTGGTGTCATCCGCAAACGTACTAACTTTGCCTCCTATATTCCCATTACGTAAATTACAAACAGAATTGGAAACAATACCGATTCTTGTGGATACCAATGATCACGTATTTCCAGTGAGAAAACCAGCCCTATGCCACCTGCCACACAGATAATTTTGTATGCGATTGGTAAGCTCACCCTCAATCCCGTGTGATCCAGTCTTACGAACTAGTCTAACACCTGGTACATTGTACAAGTTGTTACTAAAATCTGGGGAACATTGACCACTTTGTGCTCATCCATCTTTTTACTTCATTTGGACTGCAATCGCATTTGTGAAACAAGGATTTCCTCGCTCAAAACCATGTTTCCTATCCCTGATCAATCCTTGCCTCTGAAATGCGTGAAAATCTTATTTTTCAGACTAATCACCAACAAATCACAAAAAAGCCATGTGAGACTCACAGGTCTGTATTTTACAAACTTCTCATTGCAGTCTTTCTTAAACAATGCCGCAAGATTAACCACACACGGTTCCTCTGGTACATGGCTTGTGTATAAATGATACAAATATTTCTGCAAGGTGCCCCAAAACTTCTTACCTAATTCCCAGAACGTCCTGGCATAAACTTGAACAGGTGTTGGAGCTTTATCTACCTTTACATTCTTCCTCTTCAGCACTTTCTCTTCTGTAATGTGAGCAATATTCAAAACATCTTTATTTCCCTGATGTTTCTCAAATTAAAAAGGGGCTCAAATTACTCATTTAATATTTCTCCCATCTCCTGCAGTTCAATACAGAAATGATCAAGTTGATCTTTAAAGTTTTCTACTTTCCGTGTTTGCTCTCTTCGTCTTAATGTGTTTGCCTTTTTTTTCGATTATCTTAAACCTTATCTGCTATGCCAGCTCATATTCCCTTTCTGATTTTCTTCTTCAGAATTCCCGACACTCTTTATACTCGTTAAGTGATTAAGTTGATCCCTGTTGTCGACACTGAAGACGTGACTCTTTTTTTATTTTAAACTAAACGTCAACACCGTTATGCATCTATTGCTCTCTAGTCTTACCAAACTTACCTCTCAATCTAACAGGCACATAATGCATCTGAACTCTCTTTATCAAACTTTTGAGCGTTTCCAACTTCCTTGACGTCCCTTTACCTGTGAACAGTCTACTTCAAACAACTTTTGAAAGTTCTTGTTTTAACCCTTAAAATTTGTCTTACTCCAGTTAATAAATTTAAATTTTATAGATGACGTACATTTTTCCATAGCTACATTAAAACTAATAATATTATGATCACTGATTCCTAAAGTGGTCCTCCACTAGGACTTCAGTCACTTTCCCTGCACTATTTCGAAAGAGAAGTCAACTTTTGCCCCTGCTCTGATAGGAACGTTCAGATAATGTTGAAGAAATTTTTCGTGAAAGAGGTTTAACAAACTCCTCACCATTCAGATCTTTATCACTATAGCAGCACTAATCCATGGAAAATTAAAATCCCCTAAGATTAGAACCTTATGATTTGGATATGTGTCCGCGATCTCTGCCCATGTTTGTTAATTAATTCCCCTCTTACCCGGGAACGAAGGGGATGCTGCAGTACAATATCATCAAGGTGATCATCCTTTTATTATTTCTAATTTGACCTCAGATATTTTCACGAAATGACCCCTCAGAAATAACTTCTCTAATTAAAGTAGTTGTCGGTAAGCAGAATTCACCCGATATCACAGTTGAAATATGAGCAAAAGTAAATCGGGGAAAGAATATTTTATAAGCATGATAAATGAATTGATCTGTGTACTCATTTTATTACGGATTCTTCATTCCAACAAGGCAACGTTTCAAGGGCGACATGATAGAGGTCTTTAAAGATTTAATGAAGTTTAATAGATTTCACGTGATGTTTTCAGTTATGGAACGTTCCAAAACCATGGCTCAAAAATATGAGTCAAAATACATTCAAAAAAGAAATATATTGAACAACCTTTTAATACGGAGTATTGTTATCACGATTAAATCATTATTATAGAGAGGAATGACTTGAATAATAGCAAGAGTCTTCAGAAGACGCTTACTAAATAAATGATAAAGAAATAAATGGAAGTAGTACTGATGCAGTTACATGAAGATGAGAGGGAGAGTAATAGGATTCAGTGCATAAACATCAACAAAATTCAATGCCAAATGTCTTTTTCTCTCTTCCAGTCTTGGTCTAAATTTATGGAATGCTGAGTGTGATATTTTGCCTTCAGTCAATTTCAGATGAACATTTAATCGCTAATTTCCATTGCATTTTATCGAAATGTTCTAGATCTGAGCAGCGGGGATTCTGTTATTCAGCTGCAGCCGAGCCTCAAGCGAAGGGAGGGAAAAGATGTCATTTTAATCTGCAGCTAAACAGGCAATAGAAATTATTTATTCTGGTACCGACAATAGACAAGCGGGCAGCAATAGTTTGCAGACTCAAGGCACTACGATGGAGATATTGTTTTTTAGGCATATTTCGCCTGGAAGCGGTTTCCTGATGCGGTCCAATAGTCAGGGCAGTTGTACTGTTACTAGGTTGGGGAGAGTCATTGTGAAAATGAAGGCAGGAATCGACAATGTATGGTTCCTTTAAGAGATTTGTGCTTTGTCTGTACATAACAATTTTAAAAAATGAAATATGACTGTGTGCAGCAGAAGTTGCCAATATAAATAGCCACAAAAAGTGAAACACGTGTGTCAACATAAAAGCCTTACTGGTGGCAGACAAAACAGCAGCTTTGTTTTGATGTTGTGAGAGCAAGTTGAATTCCAACATTTAATTTAAAACCAAACTCGGAGATTCAAATCTAATTTAATTTAAATCTGATGGTGTTACAATCTGAAACCAATAGTATTTTAAGAATTTGATTATATCATTACAAGTACACAAGACAACGGCATTTGGAAAATTCGGGGAGAGCCAACTGCCAGATGCATGACAGAGACATGCGTGACCTGCTGGAGTTAGCATCATTCCGCTCTCAGAGAAAGCCCAACTAATTAGTCAATGGTACCATGGTATTTTAGCTCAAGCCCTCATTGAAGAAATTACACAGAAAAAACATTCCTTAAAGCAGAATTAACAGAAGAAATGTGTTTGTGAAGAGACTGGAAATGACAGAATTTGAACAACAACCCAGGATAATTCAGATCAGATAGGGAGTAGGTCGTAGAATTGTTGGTTTGTTGGTACGTTTGTTAATTTGTTCATTTAAATGAAAAAATTGCTTCTTGTTACTTGTAAAGTGGAGATGAGGAATTTTCGTTTATTAAATACTCCACTAATAGATTACAAGGGGCTAAAAGAGCTCCTTTGAATATTTACAGATTAATTACTGGAGGGGAAACCTTACTCCTGTCATAACAGATTGGGAGTTTTATTTTAGTTTAATTATCAGTGAGGTACGAGCATTCACTGTTGTCACAGTACCAATTGACAATTCCCATACGGGAAATCAGTCGGTTTAACCTACACGTAAACTATTTGTCGTGTGAAACAGAGGCCGTGAGTTGGATGCTACTCAACTGAAGCATCATAAAATAGCATACCATCAATGGCTTTCAAAGTGGAATACTCGAACTGACAGAGTCTAGAAACAAGAACATAAATGCTGGCCTGGTAATTGTCACCAACAACAGAAATTAATAGAGAAGAATAATAATCCAGCATTAAGGAGAAGGAGTGAAGCAGAAATGAAATGGGGGACAGCCTCTCCTTGCGTTGTTGAAAATAAACATATTCACAATTCACTGTGAGATCTGTTCATTTTGTACAGTTTTACACCAACAACTCATTGGAAACACCGTGGCCTTTTTAACAGTCTGCGGCTAATGGTAAGTAAAAGCTTGTCAAAGAACAATTTTCTGGTATCTTCCTTTTATAAGAAAATGACGAATGTCTTCAACATCAATCGGGTATATAAAAAGTGGATTCCGAGATAGATTGACTTAAGTAAACTTTAAGTGTACAGTTGCAACCTTACATTAACCAAATATTTTATTCTACTTATTGACCTCTCCCTGTTCTGCAAACAAAAAATTCCTCCTTCTGTCATGAAACATCTGCTGCCAAGGAACACATGACAGTGGCCATCCGGATGCAATTCGGCTATTCCACGTTGGATTTTTTTTAATCACAATCATATTAAATATACAATTGACAAATCAGGACCTAAAATATTTAATAATTCACAAAATATGTAATATCAGTTTCAAAGTGACACCATTGTTATTCTCTGACTATTAGTTCGATGGTATTATTTTTCGTTCATTTATGACTTGGGAGTCACTGGATGACCAGCATCTAATCCTGGTCCTTAATTGTTCTTCAGAAGATGGTGACGAGCTGCATACTTGAACTGTTACAGTACACGTGGTGTAGGATAAACTACAATGCCCTTAGGGAAAGACATCTTGGATTTGAACCCAGCAACAGTGAAGGTATGGCGATATAATTGCAAATCAGAATGGTGAGTGACTCGGACGAAAACTTGCAGGTGATGATGTTCATATGAATTCATTGTCCTTCCCCTTCTGGGCAGAACAGATCGTAGGTTTAGAACATGCTGCATACGGACTCTTGGTGAATTTCTGCAGTGCATCTTTTATATAATTCACACTGTTGATCTTGAGTTTCGGTGGTGGAGAGAGTGGAAGTTTATGGATATCATGACAATAAAGCGGGTTGCCTTGTCCTGGATAAGGAGTTGGACCTGCACACATTGAGACTAGAGAGTATTTCACTGCACTTCTGAATTATGTCTTGTAGATAATAATCAGGATTTGGAGATCAGGTGGTGAGCTACACACTGCAGTATTCTAAGCTTATGATCTGCTCTTATAATCATGGTGTTCAGGTTGTGAGCCCAGGGGAAACATTCAGTCAATGGAACTGTCCACGATGTTGGCAGTGAGGTAGTCTGTTATGACAGCACCGATGAATGGCAAGGGGTGAATGGTTACATTTTCTCTTATTGGAGACAGTCATTGCCTGGCATTTGTTTCACGCGTTGATTATCACTTACTCACCCAAACCTGGATACTCTCCTGAACTTGTTCCATTTCGACATGGATTGCTTCCGTATCTGAGGAGTCGCCAATGGCGTTGAACAGTATGTACTCATCGGCAAACATCCCCAGTTTTGAG
Source organism: Ginglymostoma cirratum (assembly GCA_024137785.1). Classification (NCBI taxonomy): domain Eukaryota; kingdom Metazoa; phylum Chordata; class Chondrichthyes; order Orectolobiformes; family Ginglymostomatidae; genus Ginglymostoma; species Ginglymostoma cirratum. Next base: position 338,620 of record JAHRHZ010000116.1, on the reverse strand, counting down.
CTCATGACGGAGGGAAGATCGTAAATAATGCCGCTGAAGATGGAATTAGGCCACAACAAAAGGAACTGCAGCAGAGATGTCCTGGACTTGTGAAAACTGATCCCCAACAATCACATCCACATTCATTTGTGATATCTATAAATCCATTTCGTGCAATGTTTGCCCTCTGACAATCGCTGATTGCAGTTTTGCTCTGGTTCCTTGATGCCACCATTATCAAGGTCTGTCACTTTCATTTCACGTCTGGAATTGAGCTCTTTGGTCAATGTTCGAACGAAAGCTGTAATGAGGTCGACAGCTGAGTGGAACCGGTGACATCCAAACGGTGCATCACTGAGCAGGTTATTGCTGAGTAGGTCTCTCATGGTTGCACTGTTGATGTGCATACCTATCATGTTAATGATCTAGAGCAGACTGATGAGGCAGAAACTGGCTGCTTTGAATTTGTCCTGCGTTTAGTATACAGGGCATAGCTGGTCCTGGGGAATTTTCCACATTGCCGGGTAACTGCCAGTGTTGCAGCTGGACTTGAACAGTTTGCTCGGAGAGTGGCAAGTTCTGCAGGACAAGGTTTCACTGCTATTGTAGGAATGTTCTCAGGACTCGTAGCCATTGCAGCAAGTTGTGCCCGCAGTTTGCCTTACTTAATAAAGTGTACTGCATCGAATTAACTGAAGTTTAGGATCTGTCATGCCGGGAACAAATGAAGTTTTCCCTGTTTCGTATGCAAGAATTACTGTCCAGTAACTTCACCTGGTTCTTATCTCATTTTTATGTCCGCCTGATACACCTGGCATGCTGTTTTGCACTCTCAATTGAACCAAGGTTGATGCCCTCCCTGATGGTGATGGTTCAGTGAGAGATATAGCGGGCGAAGGGGTTGCAGTTTGATCTGGAGTACAATACTGATCCTTCTTATGGCCCACGGAGACTCATGGATGCCCAGTATTAATTTGCTAGATCCATTCGAAGATTGTACAATTCAGCATTGTGATAGCACCACATAACACGGTTATTTAATGTGAAAGGAAGACTTTGTCCCCACAAGGACTGTGTGGTTGTCACCAATACCGGTATTGTGATGGTCATATGCTTCTGCAGCAGGCAGAGCGATAAGGATGAGATCAATTATGCTCCCTCCGCTCTTGTTGATTCCCTCAGCCCATGGCTTAGACGTAGTCTGGCAGCTCAGTCTTTTACAATTCGACCAGCTAGATCGGTACAACTACTGCTGAGCCACTCTTCATGGTGGTCGTCGAAATGCCACAGCCAGAGAACATATATGCCATTTCACCGTCAGAGATTCTTCTAAAGTGTTGTTCAACATAGAACTGTGCTGATTTATTTGTTGGTGGAGCTTGGTCCATGAGAACGAGCAGGAATTTGTCTTGCCGATGCTTATTCTGAAGCCATGATCCTTCACATGGTTTGGCATCAATTTTGAGGATTGTCTGGGTAACTCCCTTTCGACTGTATACCATTGTGTCGCCAACATTGTTCTGTTTGTCGTCCTGATAGGACAAGACATATTCAGGGATGGTGGTGGTGACGCCTATTTTCTTTGTTGTTGTTGTTGGTTTGTTTTATTATTGTCACAGGTAAAGTATGATTTTATATGTGTGATTACACCAAGCAAGTTAAGTAACCTGTCCTTGTGAAAACTGTTCCAATTTTGTCACTATCCCACAGACCTTACTGGGGAGTACTGTGCAGAGTCTGCAGTGGTGTTTCTCCATTGTATTTTCTGCTGCCTAGATTGATGACAGGATGTCTATCCGGTTTTATTTCATTGTTGAGACTTCACGGTGATTGAAATAACTGCGTGGATCTCCAGGATATTTTAGAAAACAGCTGAGAGGCAATCATATTGCTGTGGGTCTTGGGTAACCTGGCGGCAAGACCGAGGTGAGTATGGCAGATTTCTTTCCGGGAGAAGCATTTGTGAGCGACAAAGGTTTTTTTCCAAAAAAACTGACTATCAGTGTAGTCTTTTTTCGCGACATGTTTAATTGAATTGAAAATTCACCACCTGTCATAAGCCCGTTTGAATCTGGGTCGCTAGTACGTTAGTTGATTTTCTGAATTAATTGTGCAGTCATGATACCATTAGGCGATCATCTCTCCATTGAGATTTCGCCAAAAAACGAAATAAGGTGTACAGCTGAAACGTTCCCACCAGTTTGCAATGAACGAGTGAGAATATAGTCCTAACTTTGTCTAATGGCGAGGGTTGAATTGCATATTCGCAGTCGTACCAGCTCAACATTGCATTCAAATACTTTCAATTCATCACTATTACTTCAATTTGTCTGATTTCTTGCAATCAACTTTTTTTTTGATGGAGTGACTTGTTAGTCTGGATGCTGTTTTCATATTTGCATTTCTGGATCGAACTCTGAAAGAAAGCTCTTTACCCCCTTTATTTATTTACACCTCCTCTGATCAAATATTTTTAACTTTTACTTTCTCCGTAACTACATGCGTTTCTTGGCAACACATCACTTTTGCAATTCAATTTGGCTTCGAAGGACTTCACCTTTGTTCCCATCTTTCATTTTTCAAATTCTAAGATTTCCTTCCATCCAATAATGCAGCAGTGGAAAAAGATATATGGCCATTATATTCAGAAGGTTTTTCATTTGGAGAAAAAATTCTGGCATTGCAGGTTATGTCACACTCCAGAAAGACTAAAGACAAGACAAATTTCGGTTGATACCAATAGAATTTTTTCTTTACCCACGCCGAAAGCTGCTGATTTATTGATTGCACAGACAACTGCCGAAAGGCTCGCATTATTTCATAGATATCTGGATTATATTTAAGGATCGGATTTTCTGTAGGCTTGTATAAAGATCAGAGTAAAGACTTCGTTCATTCCACATGCATCTTTATTTTTCCACATGATCTGCAAGAATGTAATGGTCGTAACATGGGGAAGTCCAATGGAGATAGCACATACTTCCACACTATTTATGACTCTTCAGATATAAAACAGTCAGTGTCCATTTACTGGACAACCCTCAGCTTTGTGTTAATAATTAGGAAATTATATTTATACTACATATGGGCTAAGCAATGGACTTCTCATGACAGGATTTGCTCATCATCCCTTAATGTTCAAGAGCTTTAATGCCGCTGAATCTGCCAGCATCAACATCCTGGCTGTTCCTATTGAAAGGAATTGAACTTGGCCACTCATACAAACAGTGAGGCTGAAACAGCAGGTTGGACGCTTGGTATATTACAAACACTTACTGCCCTCCCAAGCACTCAATGACTGCCCAGTGTCTACAAAACAGACATCAAGACTACATAGGAATACTTCTAATTTGCTTGAATGTGTGCTGCTCCAACAGTAGCCAAGAAACTCCAAACATTCTGACCAATAAATTCGGTTGATTGCTGTTGAATTACAAACCTTTATCAGCCAGTTAGCCCATCGGTGAAACAGAGTCTGCACCATCTGAAAAATGCACGACATTTCTGATGAAGGTTCTAGGCCCGAAACGTCAAGTTTTCCTTCTCCTATGATGCTGCTTGGCCTGCTGTGTTCATCCAGCCCCACGCCTTGTTATCTCGGATTCTCCAGCATCTGCAGTACCTTTATCTCTAAAGCAACTGGCAAACACTCCTTAAACAAAACATTACAAACCCATGATTATTTTCATCCAGAAAGAAATAAACAACACGTACAGGTGCAAATCGCCCTCTGTATGTTGACCTCCAATTGAACTACCATTCTGACTGGGAAATATTTCACTACTCCTTCACTGTGGATGGTTTGCACTCATACAGGTCCATTTCTAACAACATTTTTGATGTTCCTGAAGTTGTTCAAGGAGGCAACTCAGCGCCATCTTCTCAACTGATGGGCAACAAAAGATGACCCATTGGACAAGGTGATAAAGAAAACCGGCAAAGTTTTAGGCATCAGTTGGTTACTATCTCATTACATACCAATTAGTGTTTTGTACTATGCGATAGGGTTCATTTGCGGTGTCTGTGTTACAGCTGCACTCAAACTTCCAAAATCTGACTGTGTAGACTAGGCATTTGCAGTATTCCAGGAAAATATCTCTATTGACGCTGTCTGGGCATCATGTCCCTGCAGAATGTATTTGCGTTTGTACCAATTGAGACACAACAGCACAAAGTGGAGGCTGAAGGTCTTGACGCTTAATATAATTGGACAGATAATTAGGGCTTTAGGACATGAGATAGTTATTGTGTCTTTAATGAGACGTACAGTGTGCCCTGTTCCGTGCTTTGCTCTGTGCTTTTGAAGAAATAACATCATTCGTTGGAGACGGAAGTAGTTTAGAATGAGTTCAGCCAAGTGTGCTGAAAACAACCAGCGAAGGGACATCGATGAACTTAAGAGCGTGTTCAGAGGAAGAACAACAGAATGCGAGAATATCAATTTGAAACTTAACAGTGAGACACTGAAGTTCTGACGTAAACAGTAATATAACTTTGTGATTAAGTGTATTGATGGAGGGAGTGAGTGGGATATTTTGGATTCTGAAACTGAGGGCGTCTGTGACGGGGTAAGCACGGTATCTGAGAGGCTATAAATATTTAAAGTGGCATAAAATATTCGAGGTTTCAGGATGCGAGCAGTTATTTTGTGGTACTGAGTAACTGAATGACAACTAAAAATGCTTCAAATTGTGGCAGTGGGGGAGAAACGAAAATTCCTAACAATAACACTGCTGGGATTCTGAAGAATAACATGTCGTGGATGGAACTGAATGCATCAAAGTGGTCGTAGTTCCTTCTTAAGGACAGCCCAGGGTCGGCCAATTCGCTGACAGTGGGATTTCCGCCTTCTGCTGTTACAGCACCATTAACACCGCTCAGCTAGGTGGTAACATACAGATGTAAGCAGTTAAGCGATGGAGTGTCTTCAGCATACTGACCTTTATATATTCAACTGCCCTGTTGCTCACTGGAGAGCGATAATGGGGCTACTTAACATTTCGGTTTTGTGGTGAACCGTTCTGACAAGTACATGATGTATGAAATCATTTAGCAACTTTACCGTGAGAAGCAGGCACAAAAAGCCAAGAGAGAATGTCCAGAACAGCAATTTCATTTATGCTTCTTGATGCTCGACAATAAGGATTGCTTCCCTGCTCTTCTGCATCATAGTTCCACTACCTCTTCGAGAAAATCCTTATCCTACCACATCCCAAAATCCTGGACATGTCGAGCAGGCACCAACTTAGTTTCCCAGTTGAAGATTCCAGAACTTCAGTACTCTCCCAATAGATACAAAATTGGTTCAGACGAGATTTGCAAGATTAAACCTTTGATTAGGACCTAAACATGAAATGATGTCAAGAATGTTACGCGATTCAGAACATTCCGGATATTTATGGATTCAGCAGCGATAATGCTGTTCATGCAATGCAAGATTGTTATTTTCCTCTCTTTTCCTCTTTTGTTAGGGAGAAGACTTCACTGCCAAAAGTTCATAATACACGTGCCAAATAAATAAAATATTCCATTCTACATTAAATATGGTACAACAGCATTTAATTCCTTTCAGAATGATGTATGATTTTCTGACGTATACCGCATTGTTACACATGCAATTTCAATTTTCGTTTCATACCAATCGTTCCTTAGTTCGTTCCACAGGTTACTATGAATCTATCACGCCTTTAAAGGTTGCTGGCTACTTTTGTAGGGATCAAAATCTAGAGAGTAATCCGAAGGAAGCACAAGCACTATCAAATGGCGGATACAGATGGTAACATTGAAACAAATAGACTGCGAGATGTCCTTTCAATTGTCGTTGCGATGCCGTTTGTGGGACCATCAAAATATGATTCGTAACTGCGCAGTTAGTGGAGCATTATCTTGCATTTTGAATTTTGCATTACTATTTAGCCTGATACTTTTCTGTGGGGGACGGTAGTTTTCTCGGTTTTTCCCATTTCCATTTTGTCTCTTCCAGTCCTATACTTTCTGTCCAGCTCGCCCTCTGTCTGTGCCACTCCATCCCTGTTTTCTACATTAAACCCATCAGTTCTACCATTCCACTCTTCCACTTACACTGTTTTCGATCTCGTCCTATTGGTCTCTCTCTCCCTCTCTCTCTTTCTCTCTCTCTCTCTCTCTCTCTCTACACCTTCTACAATCCCTTCCATCACTTTTTTCAAGATCCATTTGTCTTTGTGTCCTGCACGGTCATATGACTTTAATTAAGGGGAGCACGACAGTGTAATATGGCCCCCAGTCTTTCTTCAACATTATACACTAACCGTTTTAATCAAGCTTCTACCTCAAATATACGTTTTGTTAATGACTGAGATTGAAGTTGCACACTATTCACTCGGTGCGGTCTCTTACAAACCCTGACAAATAAAATCGTGTGTTCTGTCTGCTGTAGAGAGATAGTAGGAACTGCCGTTGCAGGAGAATCTGGTATAACAAAGTGTAGAGCTGGTTGAACACAGCAGGCCAAGCTACTTTATAAGAGCAGGAAAGCTGACGTTTCGGGTCTAGACCCTTCTTCGGAAATGAGGAAGGAGAAGGTGATTCTTAAATAAATAGGATAGAAGATGTATAAAGGAAAAGATAGTTGGAGAAGAGACAGACTGGTCAAAGAGGCGGAGATGGATCCCGTAAAGGTGAGTGTAGGTGGGGAGTTAGGTCGGGGATACGTCAGTCCAGGGAGGACGGACAGGCCAAGGACGCAGGATGAGTATGGTAGGTAGGAGATGGGGGTGAGTTTAAGGTGGGACGAGTGGATACTTGGGAAGGAGGACAGGTTAAGGAGGCAGGGACGAGATGGGTTGGTTTTGGGATGCCGTCGAGGGAGGGGAGATGTTGAAGCTTGTGAAGTCCACTTTGATGCCATTGGGCTGCATGGTTCCCAAGTGAAATATGAGATGCTGTTCTTGCAACCTTCGGGTGGCATCATTGTGGTACTACAGGAGGACTAGGATGGACAAATTGTCCAAGGAGTGGGAGGGGGAGTTGAAACGGTTCGTGACTGGGCGGTGCAGACACATGTCGTGAACCCAGCGTAGGTGTTCCACAAAGTGGTCCCCAGACCTCCGCTTGGTTTCCCCGATGCAGAGGAGGCCACATCGGGAACAGTGGATACAGTATACCACATTAGCAGATATGTAGGTGGATGGTTACAACCCCGTCTCTTTGACTGTCTGTCTCCTCTCCACCTATCTTCGACTTTATTCATCTTCTACCCCCCTCTTCCTCTCTCCCTATTTATTTCAGAAACCCCCACCCTTCCCCTATTTCTGAGGGAGGGTCTAGACCGAAAACGTCAGCTTTCCTGCTCCTGTGATGCTGCTTGGCCTGCTGTGTTCATCCAGCTCCACACCTTGTTACATACTGTCTGCTGTACTTTTTTTGGCTTTTGAAAGAAGACTAAAATCCATTTTGCCTCCTTAATTTCAGTATTTCAACAGCAGATGAAATTTCTGTGATTTTTTTTTAAAGGGCTGCCCTACACATCTGTGCTTCTACATGAAGTATATTCTCATAATCTAACAAGCATTCTTTATTTTTCTTTCCCGATAATAGGTTTTATTTCAAAATAGGATTCTGTCTCTCAATTTGTGGTACACTTATTCCTTCTCCCCATCTTCATCTTCAGCCTGTTTTGAGATTGCCATTCAGCCAAAGTTCACATTATTGGGGAATCCAAAAACATTGCAAGTGTTGCACCGGCAAATTCTCAGGACTTGGAGCAGAACATCCCTATTGAAGATCAATAGGACTATGCAACAAAACGTAACCTGGCCACAGAGGGTAAAATCGTCTAACAGAGTAAGCCACTAAAATAATTGTTTGATCTATCAATGAGTTTTCATTAGAACCACGATTGCCATTACTTTGATTGTCGGGCTAACATCATTCCTCACGAACAGTTGAATAAAACCATCATAACAAACAAAATTCTGCATCAAAATCAGAGTGGATGGTAAAAACACCGCCTCCACAATAGTCCTCAACACCAGTGCCCCACAAGGCCGCCTACTTAGCCCCTTACAATATGCCTCATACGATTATGGCATGTGTGGTCAAATTCAAGTCTACCCCTATTCACAAATTTGTTGATGTCAGTGATATAGTGGGTTGGATCTCAAACAACGACTAGGCAGAATAGAAGAAAGATACAGCTCAGTGGGATGGTTTCAAGAAAATAAACACGCCTTCAATCTCAGCCACACGAAGGAGCTCGTTATTGACTTCAGGAATCAGAGCAGAGGACACGCCACTGTCTGTTCCAACAGTGCTGAGGTGAAGGTGTTAGTACATTTCAAGTTACAAGAAGCAAATCTTACAGAAGACCAATCCTGGTCCATCAACGTCGACACTATCGTCAAGGAAGCACACCAACGCCTTAACTTCCTTATATTACTTAGGATATTCAGCATATCAATAATGGTTCTTACCAATTTTTATAAATGCACAATAGAAGTCGCCGTATCTGGATGTATCAAAGCTTGGTGTGGCAACAGCTCTGCCCAAGACTGCAATTAATTGCAGGTTTGTGAATGGAGCCCAGTCCCTGAAAAACAGCTTTCTTCCCATTGACTTCGTCTGTACTTCCTGCTGCCTCGGAAAAATAGCCAACACAATCAAAGATTCCTCCCACCTCGGCTATACTCTCTTCCACCCTCTTCCAGCTTCCCTGTTTCTTTTTTGCTAATCAGAACTATAAACTTACCTTTCATATATTTGAGTTGAACTTTCTCTACACCTGTAACACGATATTCTGCGTCCTGTTCTATTACGCTGATATACTTACCTAAAGCATGACTGCACTGGATAGCATGCAAAACAATACTTTTAATGTTCCTAAGCACATGTGGCAATAATGAAACAAATCAAATCAAACCATGGGTTTCCTGCTGAAACACTTGAATGGAGAGGGCCCTGGGTTGTAGGAAAACTGGTTTCCTGTGACATGGGTGGCATGAGACTGCTCTCATTTCCTACTAATGAGCACTCCACCTTTCATTTTGGAAATGTAAAATCGATAGAGGAAAGTTGTCATTCATGGAGCAGCAAGCTGAAGCTTTGATTCGCTGACAGCCTGCTTTAAGGGATCGTACCAAGTTTCCAATCATCCGTCTCTATGGAATGTGCCATTGGATTCAACTGCTAACAGCAAATTTGGTGGTTCGAGAGCATTCAGGTTTAATTATTCGTGCCGAAGAGTTAAGGCAACAGGTTCAAACAGCCTTGAGATTTCCCTGCGCAAGCTCGATCCTTCTCCAACTATGTTGCTGGAATTTGGCTTTGGTGTGGAGTGGGAGGCAGTGGGTGTCGGGAAAGTGAGTCTGTCGGAATAGCTTTTCCCCATGAATAGGGCACGTTTTAAAGGGCACAGGCAGAACGTTATGTATGTAAAAATACGAGCAGAACTAGGTCACTAACTCAAATCGATTTTATACTGTCTTTTGATCTTGACTGGTATGTTTCTTAATACCATTCTTTTGTATTTTCTCTGTAACTTTCAATCCTCTTTGAGAACGAGAAATCTATATGCCTCTGTCTTACAATCGCTCGATGATTTGCACTCCACAGCAGTCTGCTGCAATGAGTTCCACAGATTCACAACCCTCTGGCTGAAGAAGATCCTCCTGATCTCAGTTGTAAACAGTTGTCCGTTCACTCTGAGGCTCTGCCCTCGGGCCTAATGTCTCTTAATAGAGGAGGCATTTTCTGAACTTGCCCGCTATTTCGGACTCTCAGTAGTCTGCAAGTTGTAATGGCATTCGGAATGCACACTCGGAATCCAAACCTCAGCTCAGCATTGGGCCAATTGGAAAACTCGTCAACAGAGAGGACACCGAATAGCTTGAATGGAGCCGACCCCGGGACGTAAGAGAACTGGTTTCCTGTGACATTCTTGGATCTATACTGTTCACATTTCCCATCAATGAATATTCCTACTCATTCTTCAAAATTCCATCGAATACAAAACCAGTGTCCTCAACTGCTCCCCACATGACAAGCTCTTAATTCCTGGGATCATTCTTTTAATCCTCTTCTAGTCTCCCTCCAAGGCCACTACATGCTCACTAGATAAGGGCCTCAAAACTGCTCACAATTCTTTTAATGAAGTCTGACGAGCGCCTTGCACAGTGTTAATAGTCTCTGAAGTTGTCAGCTATTCTTCACTAAGTGAACTCTATAATTGATTTTGCCTTGCTAACTGCCAAATGACCTTTTATGTTATTCATAAGACTCTAAAATCTTACTAAGAACCGAGCTCAGGCTAACCAGCCCATATTTTCAAAACTTTTGCCTCTTTCCTTTCTTAAATAGGGCTTCCAATTCGCCATTTTCATCTCCTCTGGGATAACTCCTGTTTCCAGTGATTTGTGAAGGGTTACTGCCAACGTCTCCAAAATCTCTTCAGCTATTTCCTCTATAACCTTGTGTGTAATCCCTGCAGCCTGATTTGTTTCTCCAGTTTCAAACGATTTTGCTTCCCTAGAAACCTCATCTTCGTGATGACCATTATATCCACCTCTGCCCTTTAACTCTCCTGAAGATCTAGTCAGCTACTGATGCCGTACATTATGCAGGCATATGCAAATTGCCTTTTTCAGCTCCTCTGCCATTTTTGTTGCCACAAATCTACTTCTCCATATTCATTTTACATCAGTACAATTTCCATTGTTGAGCCTCTATGAACTATTGCATGTCGAAAAATGCACATATAAACTTCGTTTACAAGACTATCTCGCCTACTCTCGTGCTGCGTCTTTTTTAGTCGTCCTTTGTTCTTTCAAGTGTTCCAAGTCCCATAGCTTCCAACTTTTCATCACTGAAATGTGTGTTTCTTTTTTGATTTGTTTTTATGGCGTTCTGTTGTCACCCATGATTGCCTCGTCCTCCCCTTTCGATGTTTCTTTTCACATCATGGACTATATCTACTGTGCCTCTCGAATTAACCCCAGAAACCTCAGTTATTGCTGTTCACAGCCATCACTGTTATGTTTCCATTCCAATCAATTCTGGTGGGCTCATCGTTCCAGTCTCTGTAGTTACATTTACTCAATTGTAACACCGTTATATCTGTTTCCAGCTCCTCCCTCTAAACTTGCAGAGTGAATACTTAGATAACAAGGTGTACAGCTGGATGAACACAGCAGGTCAGGCAGCATCAGAGAAGCAGGAAAGCTAACGTTTCGGGTCTGGACTCTTCTTCAGAAATGGGGGAGGGGAAGGAGGGTCTGAATTAAATAGAGAGGCTGGAGGCGATGATAGAAGGTGGATAGAGGAACCGATAGGTGGAGAGAAGATGGGCAGATCAAGAAGGTGGGGATGACACGAGTAAAGTTGAGTGTAGGTAGGGAGTTGGGATGGGGTCTGGTCAGTGAGGAGGGAGAGGCGGGTAGATGGGAGGGAAGACAGATAAGTCAAGGAGCGGAGGATGCTGCTAGTAGACAGGAAGTCGGGGTGGGTGTTGGTCAGTGAGTTGGGAGGAGTGGATAGGTGGGAGAAAAGACGGACAGCTCAAGGGGGCGGGGACGATACGGGCTGGTCTTGGGATGAGGTCGGGGTGGGGAGAATTTGAAGCTAGTGAAGTACACTTTGACACCATTGGGACGCAACATTCCCAAGTGGAATATGAGGTGTTGTTCCTCCAGCCTTCGCGTGACATCGCTGTGGCACTGGAGGATGCCCAGGATGAACATGTTGTCCAATAAGTGGGAGGGGGAGTTGAAGAGGTTCGCGACTCAAGAGGTGTTGTCGTTGGTTACAAACTGAGCATAGGTGCTCCACAAAGCAGTCTCCAAGCCTTCGCTCGGTTTCTCTGGTGTAGAGGAGGCCACATCGGGAGCAGTGCACACAATATACCACATAAGCAAATGTGCAGGTGAACATCTGTTTAGTGTTTAAGGTTTTCTTAGGGCCTGAAATGGAGGTGAGGGGGGACTTGTAGTGGCAGGCATAGCACTTCCTGCGGATGCAGGAAAAAGTGCCAGGGGTGCTGGGGCTAGTGGGGAGTGTGGAGCGGACGAGGGAGTCACGGAAATAGCGGCCCCTCCCGAAGGCAGATAAGGGTGGAGAGGAAAATGTATCCTTGGTAGTGGGGTCATTTTGCAGGTGATGTAAGTGGACGAGAATTATGCATTGAAACTGGAGTTCTGATATTCCTCTTGGGAAACCTTGCAGCTCAATGTTATCAATGTGGACTTCACAAGCTTCATTCTCTCCTCACCCCGACCTCATCCTGACCAACACCCACCCCCATTTCCTACCTACGAGACTCAGTCCCGTCTCCTTTACCTGTCCGTCTTCCCTCCTATCTACCGCCCCTCCCTACTCACTGACCAAACCTCATCCCAACGCCCTACTTACACTCACATATGCTGGCGTCATCCCCACCTCCTTGACCTGTCCGTCTTCTCTCAACTTATACTCTATCCACCTTCTATCATTGCCTTCTCCTGTCTCTATCTATTTCAGATACCCCTTCCCCTCCTCCATTTCTGAAGAAGGGTCCAAACGCGAAATATTAGTTTTCCTGCTGCTCTGATGCTTCCTGTCCTGCTGTGTTCATCCAGCTCGACACCTTGTTATCTCAGAATCTCCAGAATCAGCAGTTCCATTTCTCTCAGTGTGAATACTAACTTGTTTTGATCATTTCCCCCTAGATGTTAATTCAACTGAAGTTTCCTGAAGAAGTTTGTCGCGTATACATCGTCAAATTCCGAATTGTCAGTTCCCCAGTAGACTCTACCAGACGTTTCTCCAAAACAAAAGGTCAACTCGAAAATTTGTCTTGGTCTCCGTAAACAAACTGATTTTTTTCAGTCCACATGTGCATTAAAGCACTCCAGTATAGTATAGTAGTGTCTTTCATACATTCTTATTACATGCACTTATTTATTTTCTGCCTCACAACTTGATAACTGCTAGGGGCCTGCACATAACTCTCGTCAAGGTCTCTTTATTTCTTTTAGGTGTCACAACTCATTTCACACAAATTCTGCAAAACATCCGATCCGTATTGTTTAGATTCGACTTCACTTCTTACCAGAAAGATAAGCCCCTCGTCACCGTCCATCCGCCTGTCCTTTCAAAATGACGTGCATCCTTGGATATTTAGTTCTTAACCTTGATCCTCTTGCTGTCATTGCTTATGATGCCTACAACATCGATTCCCCAAAAACATTATTTGCGCCACAAGCTTGTTTACCTTTTCTCATATACTGTGTGAATCTAAATGATATATCCTCAGTGCTGTGTTGACCACGAACTTACCATAGTTGTCCCCATATCTGCTCTACCTGAAGTTGGATTCTTGACAGTTTTCATATTCACTGTCCTGTTATGTTTTCTGGAAATTTCAAGAAACTCTCTTGAGACACGAACTCCTTTTGCTTGTTTAAAGCCCTTGTGACGACCGTATTTATCCGTTCTGCCATCATCCTGGTCTTTGTCGTAGGTGGGTACAGGTGGAGCTCACCCCAATGATTCAACTCCTTTCGGTACTAATGCCGATACCAGTGCCTCATGAAATTATACTGCTCTTTCCCACAAGTTTCTTTTAACCACGTGTTTCCTTCTCCAGTTTATGTATCTCTGTGCCAATTTACCCCTGGCTCTGGTAATAAACTAACAATTAATCCCTTGAGATAATGTTCTTTAAATTTGTTCCTAATTCCTCATATTCCCCAATCATGATCTCCTGCCTACAATTTCCCAACAAGGAAGACAGCTAGATCGTCCCCCCGCCCAATCCAATTTCACTTAAAACCGTTTCAACATCTCCCTTACCTTGGCACAGGCAAGCAACAAAAAATACCAGACTGTCGAATCTGCTCGCAAAGGGTGTTATCTGTAGCCCTAAGTATAGCATCCCGACCACTACCACTTCTGTTTTTGTTACGCCTTAATTGAATGATCTGTTGCACCACTGTGCCTCTGCTTGGGGTCTCAGTTTTGTTTGGTGCCTTTCTGACAGATCATTGTGAATTAAACACATTCCTTCTTTTCTCTTATTTCACTAACATGGTTTGAAAGATAATTTGAAATGTCAACCAACATATTCTTTTCAATGCTGATGTTGCTTTTCAATCCTGGGTTATGGAGATTTTGTAACCCCGCCACAGACCTCAGATGTTAAGACAGGAAGAGAAGCAATGAATTTGAACTTTTACTGCGAGTCCATCTGGAGTGATTGTTATTTAACCTGGTGCAAGCAACACTCAGACTCACAGCCTCGGATTGCTGTGCAGAAACACACAAGATGTTCTGCCTATTAAGCTGATTTCGCAATAACTTTTTCCCCTCTCCCTGTCAAGCTCCAGATAGTGAATAAATTCGCCAGTTTGTCCCTCTCTGCACAAACGCTGGGTGACTCCCCAGTGTCTTAATGAGATTCCAGACTCATCAGACTGAACAGTGAACCAAAACTGTTTTTGTTGCAGGTTCCAATATTGGGTCATATGCGGATAAATCATTTAACGTAACAGATCAGATGCCTCACAATATATTAAGAAGATAGCCGAGAAACTTTTCTAATTATATGTTAAAAGGAAATGTAAAGCGTTGCATTCCTGTTGCAATTTCATTCGTCAAACTGTTGACATAAACAAAACGTGTTTCATTTTTACACTACAGTGAAAATACAGAAAAAAAGAGAAGTTGATTAGCAGTAACTCGATAGAAATGTTGAACAAAATCATTTATGATGTTAACAACTACTAAATAAATGCTCCAGTGTAGTAGCGTTTCATCAACACACACTTGGCAAAGGCAAATTTAGAAAGCAAAAGTCTCAAATGCAATTCTAGCAGCAGAAAGACAAAGCCAGCTTTTATCTGAAACAGGGAAGATAATAAAAGATTCCACATCCAGCTTCAAGTCTACAGCAACTGTTACAGAAAGTTAACTTGAAAGAAAAATGCACCCCTGGCTCATTGGGAGCTAGGCCCCCAATGTTCAGGCTGTTTCTATTGTCCTAACTTAAAATCCAACACGGAATCACAAGATATAACTTTATTAACTTTGGATCAGAGTGCTCTGCGCCTCTGTCTCATCCTTCCTTCATGAAAAAGGAAAAGACACACCTCTTAGAAGCATAGGATTGTCACCCTCACAACTGTCTGGCTATCTGTTTATGTCTCTTTGGACCTTGTCTTTCTCGATGTGGAAGCTTGCGATTGTGGACTGAGGATTTTTTTTTCTCTTTATTCATTCATGGGATGGTGGCTTCACTGACCAGGCAGCATTTATTGCCCATCGTTAGTTGCCCAGAGGGCAGTTAAGAGTCAACAACAATGCTGTGGGTCTGGTGTCACATGTAGGCCAGACCAGGAAAGGATGGCAGTTTCTTTCCCTCAAGGACATTAAGGAACCAGATGGTATTTTCCAGACAGCCAGCAATGGATTCATGGTTCATCATTGCACTCTTAACTCCAGATATTTTACTGAGTTCAAACTCACCCATCTTCCGTGGTGCGATTCGAGCCCTGGTCCCAAGAACATTACGTGGGTCTCTGGATTAACAATTCAGCGATAATACCGTTACACCAATGTCTCCATAACCCACGTGGACAAACGCAGAAATCACACGGCACCAGGTTATATTCTGAAAGCTTGAGAATTCAACAAACCTGTTATTTTGGACTATTACCTGGTGTCATATGACTTCTGCCTGATTGGGGACTGCATTCACGAATGTTATTCCATGAAGGACGCTACTGTCCTTACCTGGTCTGATCGGCACCTGCCTCTCGATACACAGAAATATGATTACCTCTTAACTGCTTTCTGAGTGATGAGGGATGGTCAATAAATGATGGCCTATCTATTCATTCCCTCATCCCATGAATGTATGAGAAAAAAAGCTCCTCTCCTTTCGTGTAAAATCCTCTTTCCTCAGTTTTTATTTGTTAGGCTGCCTTGGTTTGTGTCACACAGATTATCGAGTCGTCTATTGAATTACATTTTATGCTTCTTGAGGCCGTGCCTCAATAGGTACAGTTCAAGATAACCTCCCTTGTTAAATTATATGCCCCACGCCCAGTGATTGATTGTACTATGCTAACGATTTTTTTTTGTCCACAGTACAGCGCTGTACTTTTTAAAAGTACATAACTTATTGGCTAGTATGCTGGTTTTGGAGACTGTCGTCTCTGAGTTCGAGCCTTGCGAGGACACCTTGAATGCTTTTATATCCCTACTGCATTCAACTTCATTAAAAAAAAGTTTCTGATTAAACCGTGTTATCTTTGGCTGAAATAAAATGAAGAATGGCTGGACTAGTTACGTGACTTCATTGTTTCTGGGATTAAAATACTTCTAGAGCAAGTAATTTCGAATGCAAAAAAACACAAAAACAGTGACAATGCAGAAACTCAAACGTTAGCAATGCCTTTCCTGGTGGATCAAGAGTACAGAATATGGTACGCTCCAGATCTCAGAATTTATTGCTTTTGTTGACAATCACGTAGAATGACCCCTCAAACAGCAAATACAAGGTAGTTTAGCCACAGTACATAATGGCTCCCTATGAGTAATGACAACATGTCATTAGGGGAAACGGTAGGAAGCACCGAAATCCTAGGTGTAGACCACGTGGCGAAAGTATATATAAAACCCGGTCCTCATTGACACTTACAAGATTCTTTCGAGAGTTCATAGGATAAATGCAAAGAGACTTCCTGCCTTCCAGGATACTTTTACACCGGAGGAAATGATCTCAGGAGAAGTGGGCGCACACTTAAAACAAACATGAGCACGCATTTCTTCTCTCAGAGGGCAGTGAATCTATAGTTCTTTTTAAAATCACAGACGACGTTGAGACTGGGTCATCAAGCAGTTTCACGGCTGAGACAGATAGAATTTTAATAAGTATGAAATGTAGGGTTATGGGGGAGGGAGTGGGGAAAGTGTTTACGAGGATTATCACATCAGTGATGATCTCATTGGAATGCAAAGCGCACATAATGGACTGAATGCCTGAAATCTGACCATACTTCTTGTGATCCTAACATGAAGCTGTATAGCTCACCTGAGTGAAATGTGTGACGTTAAAAATGTGTATATCCCCTGATGGAATCACATAATAGAGAGTTATTGACGGTGATTGAAATGGAATGATTTATTTGCCAGAGGAAACTGTGAAAATCGATCCTTGATCCTGGTTTCTAGTAGACCGCCAGTAATCTCCACAAACTTCATATCCATTCACTTTTTCTGTATTCACTCGGGCCTTGTTTTGAACCCATTGCACATAAAGTACAGGCAGCTGAAGTGGAGCTGGAGCTGGTTGAGAATCGATTCTGAACATTTGACGGCATAACTCTGCTTCTAAACATCAATTCTAATTTCATGTTCGTTCTGATAAATAATAAAAAAACATGGAGGTCATCAAGTATTTCTCGTTGATTGGGCCTCGGCACTTAAAGCACCTGATCCAAACTATATGATTACCAGGGAAGTTGATAGCAATGTTGTCCGCTAAGGTTATAACTTTTTCATATGCTTCCAATTAGCTCACTGTGTCCAAACACGTCTCTGCGACAAAAGACAGCTTTATTTGAAACACAAGCGAGTTCTCCAGTCAATAATAGCCATTGTTGTATCTGGAGTATGAAATGGACAGTGGGCTGAAATAACAGCAACTACTGATAATGTCCAATTTCCAATTTCTGCAAACGAAGGACAAATCACTGCACCTCCTGTGTGTTGAAAAGAAACAGATCAGAAAACACTGTCCATAACTTGGTGAATATTTAAAAACTCTTTGGGCGCTTGAATCAGAAGAGAATTATGTTTAAACTGACCGACTGAGCAGAAACAGTAAAGGCCAATTAGACGATTATTTTAAGATGCTGCGACAGCGACTGATGTTCTCGATGACATTAGCTTATCTGAGCCATTGAAAAAGATTCTCACTCCTGTACATCAAGAATTGAAACATCATCTCGACTTCTGCACAGTAAGGGAACAGAAAAGGCATAGGATGTGTCAATGACAGATGCGCCCAATTGGAGGATGTTGCTTTCCCGTCACATTATTGTGTCTGAAGTTGGTTGGATGAGACTGTTCCCATGCCTCCAAAATGAATGTCACCACTTTTCTTTTGGTAAAGTGAAACTGACAGAGGATACTTCGATGAGCGGAAATCTACAGCTTTAACTTACTGACAACCTGTTTTAAGGAATTATGCAAAAACTCGTGTTATCAGTCTCTGTGGAGCGTTCATTCAAGAAAACTACTTCAAGCATTTTGTAACCGATGTTTTGTCTCTGTCGCAGTGGCACAATCAGTCAGCATATTCAAATCGTAGCTCGGAAGTAGTGATTCCAGGCCATCCAGACACTACATTTCTTCTTGTCTTTCCATCATCAGCTTTGATTGTCATGTAAACGGGAGAAACTAGGAAAACTTGGGCTCCTGGTGGCCTCTTTCCTCCTCGATCCCACAGGAATGCTGTAGGTCTCTGACAAGAGAATAGAATAGAATACCTACAGAGTGGAAGTACTCCATTAGGCCCATCGAACCCTCAATCAAGCATCCCATCCACACCTGTTCCCTGCCCCCACAATTTATCCCTGTGACTAGGCATTTCCAAGGGCTAAACCATCTAGACTCTTCATCTTGGTACAATGGGGGCAATTTAGCAAGGCCAATCCACTTAACCTGCAGATCTTTGGACTTTGCGAGGAAAGAGGACTACCCAGAGGAAACCCACGCAGTCACGGTGAGAATGTACAAATTCTACAGATTCAGCGGCCTGAGGCTGGAACAGATCTGTTGCACTGTGAAACCTCAGTGTTAAGCAATGAGTCGCCAAACTGCCTCTAATCACAATTGACTTTCTTGGGGAGCATGTCCAGCTTGACATCGCCCATTATTTTGAAGCAAATAATTTTCAACAAGGAATAAATTGAATGGCTATTCGGTTTTTAACACTGGGCCCGTTGTCACAGAGACATATAAACTCTCAGCATGACAGTCAGAGTCAGGGACTGTAGGTGTGGCGATGGATTCAACATCCATTGAGATCTTTCTGATTAATTGCATATTCCTGCGATTCAATGACGATTTATAACCTTGCAGCATGGAAGTAATAGAGAGGAAAGATCTCGTCCTGTTGGTGAAGTTATCAACGACATTGACTACACTATTATAGAATAAGGTGTAGAAGGTTTTTGGGATGCGAGAGGAACAAAATCACTCAATGGTGGTGTCGCTCTTGACCTCACTAAAGAGTGGTAGAAGCAGAAAAATGTCGGAAATTTTAGACGTTCTGTTTCAATGCAAAAGCATTAGAGGCATCGTCCAAATGCTGGAAAATAAGATTAGAAGAGATAGATCATTGCTTTTGAATGATAGAAATTCGATGAGTTGAAAGGCATTTTTTTTCTGTCTTTTGGCCTCTATGACTCTACGGCAAGCTATGATCAGGACATTTACGTTACTGAGCTGATAGGACGAAGTTTGTAAAGAAAACATATGTTATCCAGATAGGGGTCGAAGCTGTCATCACCTGATTTGTGGTTAAATACATTATCTATTGCAACTACTGACGCAGTTAGCAATGCTGCACCTTGACTCGGATACTGTAGAGTTATTGTGTTAACACGGCCGTAAGTATGAATTGGAACATTCTCGAATTGAACAATCAGCAACGATAATCGCTGTCATTAGTTCGCTTCAGTGGCACTGGAGAAAAGGGCATAGGTCTGACAGAGAAGATTGAAACCATTGCTGTCGGAGTCCTGTGAGTTATTTCAATTTCTTTCCTTTTTCAACAGTGCCCCAATTTGAGCCAAGACACCCGCTGATACTGAATTCCCTCACACGAGTGAAGGACGGTGATTTATTTGATATTTTTTTGTTCCAGATTCTAGGTATCTCAAAGTGTTTCCCAGACATTTTTGAAGTGCAGTCATGGAGTTCGAGTCATTCAGTTGTACAGCATGAAAACAGACACTTCGGCCCAACTCATCCATGCCAATCAGATATCCTAAATTAATCGAGTCCCATGTCCAGCATTTGGTCCATAACTCTCTAAACACTTTGTATCCATTTACTCGTCCAGGTACCTTGTTCTTGTACCAGCATCCATTGTTTCCTCTAGCAATTTATTCCATCTGCGCACCCCCACTTCTCTATCGCCTGTAAAAGTTGTCCTGAGGTTCCTTTTAAATTGTTCTCTTGTCACACTATGCCCTCTAGTTTTGAACGCCTCTATCCTGAGGAAAAAAGGTTTTGGATATTCACCTTAGCATTGCCTTCATGAGATTATAAACTTGTAAAATGTCACCCATTAGCCTCAGACGCTGTAGGGAAAATAATCCCAGTCTATTCCAGCTTTTCGCTGCAGTTCAAAAACTCTAACCCTGGTAATAACGAAAGGAGCTGTGGACACCGAAAATCGGGAAGAACAGACGTTGCCGGAAAAGCTCAGCAGGTCTGGTAACATCTGTGAAGAAAAATCAGAGTTAACGTTTTCGGACCGGTGACACTTCCTCAATACTGTGTTCTGAGGAAGGGTCATTGGACATTAAATGTTGACTCTGATTTTTATTCACGGATGCTACCAGAATTGCCGGGTTTTTTCCAAGCAAATTCGGTTTTTGCTTCTGTCCCCTGTAGCATCCTTGTAAATATTTTCTGAATCTTTCCAAATTTAACAACATCTTTCCTACATCATGGAGACCAGAATTGAAAGCAGTATTCCAAAAGCAACATAACCAATGTCTTCTAAAGCTGCAAAATGACATCACAACTCATACACTCAATGCACTGACCAATAAAGATATGCACACTAATTTCCTGATTTGCTACACTGTCTGTCTGTGATTTCACTTTCAAGGAATTGTAAACATGTACTCCTAGGTCTCTGTGTTTGTCAAAACTCTCCAGGGCCCGATCGTTAAGTGTATCAGCCGAGCTTGCCTTAATTAAATGCAACATCTCACGTTTATCTAACTTCAACTCCACCTGCTATTCCTCACCTCATCGGCCTATCTGATCAAGATCCCCTGTACTGTGGAAATGGGTGCCGAATATCAGTGTCAATTTGAAAGATGCAGATTGTCAGATGAAATTAAAACTTTTACACTTGTTAGTGTAGCTGTGTCAGTCGACCCCTTGTATATGCCCAAACTACACTCTTTTTGGAGCCATCCCAAAGGTTAAAGAATGTATCAAGGTTCACAGAATCCCCTTCTCGCTTGCCATTTAATCCCGAGTCATGAGAAGAAGCAAAAAAAACAAGCTTCAGTATTTAACAGGAATCTGCTTTTTAAAAAAATGATTCTAAGTACCGGTAAGCATTTATGAATGGCAGGCACACACTGTTACCAATTAAGTGTGTCACAGTCATGTACTACTAGCACCCCACATTCAACACCCTTTCGGCGCAGCATCTTGTCCTCAACCCCGTTATGTGCACTGAGCCATATGCTGATCCTGTGCACTGGCGATGAGTGTTGCATGGTGATCTGCTGTCAGCCTAAAAACCAGATGCTGCACTGAGAGAAGTGCATTGCTGTTCACAGGAATAGTTTGAGTTCTGAGCTGTGTCAAAAGTATCCGTTTCTATGTCTTTTTTTAATGCAGATGTACATCCTGAAAGAGTTTTCCTGGTTCTGTGATATGAGGATCACGTTTTATACCCGACTGGTCAGGCAGGCCTACTTGGCTGAATCACAACTTAACGCCAGTTATTCTGTTATTGCTCGTTCCCCTGCCCAAGGTCCTGACAATCACTCACATCTTAGCAGCTAGCAAAGCCCGTCAAAGGCTTCGGGGTGCAGAGAATCGTGAAAACCACAGGTTAGACACAACAAAACAAGCATTTTATGAAATGGAAAATAAATCTGCAGCTCAAAATTTCAATGGTTCCTGTCTACAGTGTTCGCTGTGGTGATACTTTTGGCTTGTTAGAACTTGCAGATCCTTGATCTCTTTTCTCCGGATGTTTTCAGTTGCTGCACGTGGTGCACAGTGAACGATTCCACTGACAACCCCTGTTTTCCCGCACTGACTCTGTATGTGAGTTCATATTACTTTCAGTTTCGATTATGCTTGTGTTGCTACCTTTCATCTGACTTCATCCTTGACGAATTTCACCCTTCCCATGTACAGTGGCGACCAGCCAGCAGCAGACGGTGCAATTATGTTACTCTCAACACAATGGAAGAGAGGCTTTGACACTTTCTTCAGTTCATTCATCATCAGATACATCAACTCTCATTGCATTGAGAGATGCAGATGCGTACCAATATAAATATATATAAACACAGCTAAATTTGCATTGCATGCATAATTCAATTTAGGATCATTAGCTGCCAGTTTGGCCACCTCCAGCAGGATGCCAACACCAGTCACACATTCCTCTCCTCTCCCTTGTTAGCCTTCAGCAAGTGCATTTCCTTCCAGACACCATCACTCACATCACTTTCAATTCCAAAACTCCCACCCCCACAACCCCATGGCACATTCACCTGGAACCGTATAAAATGTAACACCAATCAGTTTACTTTCACGCTCCTCAGCATTCAGGGGCCCAAATATAGCTTCCATGTGAAGCAGAAATTTAGCTGCACTTTACTCAATGTATTCCATTGCATTCGCTGCTCACAATGTGATCTGCTGTAATGAGTAAACGAAGACTGCGTGACTGCTTCGTAGAACACCTATGCTCTGTTCAGAAGGAAAAAAAGATCGCGGGTTTCCAGTTGCCTGCCCCTCCCACACATCACCTTGTTCCTTGACCGACACCTCTGGCTCAGACTTGCTGCATCACGCCAGTGAATTTCAGCACATACTGGAAGAACAGCTCCTCATTTTACGTTTCGGAACTCTACAGCCTTCTAGACTTTATATTGAGTTCAAAAACTTTAGTGCTTGAACTTCTCCAATGTACTTCCTTCAAGCACACACACCGTGCCTTATTGTTTCATGGCCTTCTCTTAACACAGGCAATCATTAGCACTAACAGTCCCTGTGAATGTGTATTCACTCTCCTAGCGTGATAATTATTCACTTATTTGTCTGTCGAACTGTTAGTTCTCTCTTTGTTCTATACCTCCACCTATCGTTTATTCCTTTCTGCCTCCCCCACCCTATCTTCTGCATAAGAATCGGCATTTTCCCATTGCCATCAGTTCTGAGGAAGAGTCACTGAAGCCGAAATGTTAGCTCTGATTTCTCTCCTCACATTCTGACGACGTGATGAGGTTTTGTTTTTTTTTGGCAACTTCTTTTTCTGTCTGTTGTCATGAGTCCTTCAAAAAAGAGGAAAGATCACAGACTTTTTTTTATTATTATTATGTGTCATATGAACCTTGATTCATTGCCATATCAACAATATTAAATTCAGAACTCTTATGAGATTTTTGAAATCTACAGAACTAAACCTAATATTACAGACTATCAACCCTAAATAAATAATAAAATAGACCCTTTGCAGTCACTTCTGAACACACTCGTACAACTAAGATGGAGGATCAAGTGAATCTGCTCATTTATATATGGGAGTAGCTGAAGAGGAAACTAGAACTTTCAAAAAAAAACTAACACATATACGCAGTAATGCAAAGTAGTTGCGTTAGATAAAGCTCAATTGTTCTGACTACCTCAGTGGAAAAAATTAAAGACATAACATTTAGAACACTCCTTCAGAACATTCTGAACGGGAGACTGTGAAAGTGAAGATGTCATCGCTCCTGTTTTAACTGATAAACTGGGCAGCGAATTAATGTCAGAGAATAAGTCGCTATCCTTCCCTTAGTACCAAACAGTCACAGGAGCTAAGCAGACTGAACTAACAAAAGAGTTAACTCAAAGAGACAATCTCTTTCACAATTTATACCTACCATTTAAATCCAGCTTTTTATTGTGGAACTGCACAGTTAAAATGAGTAATGTGAGGTACAATAAGAATTGTAATGGGTCTATTACATATTATCTGTTCCTGAAATTTAACAAAGCATTTATATTTTGCAACAAATTAGGATTGAGTGCAAACGCTTCATCCTTGGATGCACATCGAACCAGGTCTGCCGCAGCAACCACTCCGCCATCAGGGAATGTTGCCAAAACCTTCTCAAATAGGATTATACCCGCTACTTATGCCACTTGCTCAAGTCAGTTCTATTCTTGCTTTCAAACTGATGTTGTTTTTAACCTCCTCGGTTACCTGTATTTTCTTTGATCTCCCACTGGAATCATTCCTCTTTTCTAGGATTTTTCTTCTTTTTGTGAACTTTGAACAATGTGCTTCATCAGTCATTGTTCGCAAATTATTTTATTTTCCTGTACTAAACATCTGTACGATGTAAAATTCCCCGAACAGTCAATAACTCGGTGCCTTGCCATTGCAATTATATTAAATGAGAATTTCAATGGCCTTCTGCTTTTGCAGTAACGGAACACCCATCGATGAGCAGTCTCCACTGAAATATACGCAAACAGACCATCTTCTTGCATTGGCTTGAGAGACATAATTAGTCCCAAACATTTTTAGAGTAAGTTGCTAAAATAACTGAATGAAGTTTGGGATGTGTTTATCCCCTTTGGTCACTATCACTTCACAATTGTACAAATTAATTAAAGATCAAGTATGCAATTGAAATATCTTTTCTATTGCCCACTTGGATAAAAAAGTAACAAAATTTAAAATATCACGAAGATGAATATACCAAAATGAAGGACGACCAATACATTTGAGTTCAGATGCGACCTTTGGGAACAAGCTGATGATGTTGTCAATATGTCAAATAATCAAATCTTTGTCATCTGGATGGCAAATCGTAGCACACAGAGAGACAACAGTAAGCCTGTCCATATTAATTTTAAGAACACAGTTCAATGATGTTGACCAGGTTTGTGGGCACACTTTTGGGGCCTGGATAATTATGGATAAATAATAATGGTTGGCCTTCGTCACGAAATGAATGGAGGAAGGAAAGATGAACAGGAGGAACAGTAATCAGAAGAGACTGTGTGATATAGGAGGATTGCAAGGGAACGTGTGAGTGAAGATGGGGAAGTGAGAGTAGAAAGAGAAAAGAAACTGGAAGAATAATTAAACATTAATATAGAACATGGGGACGTTTAAGTAGTGACCAGAAGAAACAAAAACGTGGTACAGCAACTTCTCCAGAAAAGCAGTACTTCCAACAATTCTGCATTCTTTCCATATTTGCAACAGCAAACTCACAAAGCTGGAGAATGAACCAGAATTTTTTAAGTGCAGGAAATACAACACACAACTTTCTGGTTTATATGTATGAGAGAGATTTCAATGCAACCCGAACGAAGCGAAACAACTTCCATTGTGTTTGTCTCTACTTTTCACTGTTTAAAGCAACTATAGGAGAATATGAAGGGGCTCAACAGCAACTTCTTCAGTTCTTGTCGAAATTTGTTCTGAGATATTACATAGATGAAAACGTTGTTGCAGGAGTTGAGTAACTGGAACATGTTTGCTGATTCTTGAAGGATGAAACGTGGGTCATTGAAATCCTGGCCACTGTAGTAACCCTGACCTGTAACTTGCACATAGAGGAAGTGTCCGACATAAGTGATCCACAGGAGGAGGAAGCTGAGCGAGATAGCAAAGAGGAGAGCAATGGACCTCTTGCGGTTTTCCATTTCCAGGTCTCCACGATTGTTGGCACTCCGGAGCCTCTGACGCGCTTTGCTGGCTACTAAGATGTATCTGATTGTTAGGACGTTGAGCAGCAGAATGAGGAAGAATGGAAGGAATGGGGTTAAGATGCGATCGAACCAGTGGTAGACCTGCCAAACCAGCCAGGTATAAAACGAGATCTTGATGTCACAGAACCAAGACACCCCATCCAGAGTGTACAAGGGCTCAAAAATGAAGTAGAAAGGGACATTCTTGACGCAGCTCAGTGCATAAACTATTCCTGTGACCAGCGATGCGGTTTTCGCAGTGCAGTATCTGGTCTTTCGACTCTGACAGCAAATGGCCACAAAACGGTCAAAGGTGAAGGCGGCTGTTAGCCAAACTGAAACATCCCGGGTGCATCGGATCAGCACGAGGCTGAGAGAGCATAAAGGGGTAGTGGACAAGACACTGTACCGAATATAAATGCCGCTGATCCGATTGAGGATGCAGCCAATGATGATGGCAAGGAAATCAGCCACGGCTGTTGCTACGAGGTAACGAGTGATGCATCTTGAGAGTCCACACCTTCCTCGGGCTAAGATTACAATCGCCATTAAATTAGCTGCAAGAGATCGGGAAAGATGAATTTTTACTTAAGGACTGAAAACATCAGTTTCTTCCTCATTTAGTCTGTTACTCCAGATCCGACTCTTTGCAACCTCCAGACACTGACTGCTCCAAAGCTTTCATTAATTTTAATTGTCAAATTATGGATTAAACGTGCAGAAATACAGAAGGCATTGCAATCAATTCTCACAATATTCTCTGCTCTGGTCACTGAGTGGATTAACCCTGCCCCATGATTCATCTGAAGATCATGCAAAAAATTTGTTCCTGGTGTCCTTCATAAGATAAAATCCACTTTATTTGTTAACGTTCATCCTAATATTAATGCAAAAAGACAGAATAGATGATTATTTGGACTGGTTGGGGATTTTAGAACTGGGGCCATAATCTGAGAATAAGGTCCAAACCATGCAAGAAAGTTGTGAGGAAGCAGTTTTACATACTACAAAGTGGCAGATGTTTCTTTGATAAAGCACAGTTTAAGTTAGATATGTTGTTATTTGTAATTTTGTGCAAAAAAAAACTAGTTAAGCAAGTGTATTAAAGGATACTGGTGTAAATCAGGCGCATGGAATTAGCCCAGAAGTCCAAAATGAGGCACTTGAATGACCCAACGGGCTCGACGTGCTGAACGGCTGACTACGCGAGTTCCGATGTACATTCCAATGATGTACAATGTGACCCCGTATATCAAATGTCCGTTTTAATGAAGCCATCATTCAAATTTCCAGTCTCTGCGTATTCCTGACCGTCACACCCCAGTAACAATGTAATATCATCTAGTTTCTTGGAGTACCTCCAACATGACTGCTTTTTGCAGCTTTGATATCAATCATTCGACCACGTAGTGGATAAGCCTATAGATGGCGATGTCTGAGTCTATGAAATTCGGTCCCTCAAAGGTTCCACGTCTTCAACACCTGTGGAACACACCTTCTGACCTAAATGCTTGCTATAGACTATCTGTCCATACCACCTTTTTATATCTTTCGCACTCAAATTTGCTTCTCCACGTGTAATCATTGGAGGAATTTCCATGCTTAACCTAACATAATGAAAAATTGCAATCTGCGTAAAGATGTAAAATTTATCTGCAAAAATAGTTACTTCACGTTGGTACTCCAGTATTCGACATTCCATTAAATACGTTAGAATGAATTTTAATACTTTCGAAAACAAACCCTGATATTCAGTCATATAGCCGATTCATAATCATAGATTAGATATACGGCAGTTCATATTCCAGCGATCAAAGAAAAGGTTTTCATTTCGTGCACCGTAACATATTGAACAATGTCTCTTAAAGTGCGGCTAATCCACCACCATTCAACAGAACACAATGTAGTCTCATTCAATTCACTGAGATATTCTGGAAACTGGCTGAAATCCCATGCACTTTTCTAGTGATGAGTATGTGTAAACCTTGCACCAATCCTGAAAGGAAAGAACCAGATTTCTGAACATTTCAAAGACAGAGCTTATTTTGGATCCACGACTTACCAGGTCCACCAATAATAGCGATGATAGGATAAAAAATGGCAAAGATCAGTCCATTTGGCGGATCGTGCATTGTCATTGAAAAACACAAATAACATTCAGTGTTGTCGAATTTAGTCCTGAAACACATTGAGGCATCCCTCATTTATTCGGAGTGAGATTCTCCGGAGACATAATTAAGCTCTGACGTGCAATTTATTTAGAGTTTGCTGAAGAAACAGGCTAACACACATTGTTATGCCTGAAAATTGAAACATCAGCAAGATGACTGATGCTATTAAAGACATGCAGAAAACATATATGTCCAGACTTGTTAGCAATGTGCGCACGATATTTGCTGAATGATTCTACTGGAAATTTCAACTACTTTATGCTTAATCTGGGCATAAAATCAAATCGGCTCTTTCTACCACCTTGACAATCTTTCATTTCGTTGACTACCAACAAAGCAACTAGCACAGACTTAAAATATTCAAAATGATTGCTCCCACCATGTTTTTAGGGAGCAGAGTAGGAAAACGTTATGATATTTCGAAAGAAAATATATCATGCACTCTCGTTCTAAAATAGGCGACTCCTATTTTAAAACAATGCTCCCCAACTCTAGAATGCTCCAAACGAGAAAATGGGTATTCAACATGTACACCGCCAGAGATGTCTCACAATCGTATATACTTTACGTGAACTCTCACTCTTCCCAAAAGGTTGAATTTTTTTCAGACTTCTGAACTCAGGTTCTGCTCTTCAGGATGATTGGTTTCAAAATATTGCTCAATTTCTCACTTTCGATGCTTCTGACGTGTCTTCTCTTATGCTTTCCCTACCCCCAGTCTATCAGGTTGTTCAATGTCATGTGGCCGGTGGAAAAAAAACTCGCAAAGCTATAACTTCACTTACTCAACCTTCATGTAAGCAGGAGAAACATGTATCCATGATAACAAGGCGTAGGGCTGGAGGAACACAGCAGGTCAAGCAGCATCATAGGAGCAGGAAAACTTGACGTTTCGGGCCTAGACCCTTCATCAGAAATGGGGGAGGGGAAGAGGCTTCTGAAATAAATAGGGAGAGAGGGGGAGGCGGATAAAGGATGGATAGAGTAGAGGATAGGTGGAGAGGAGACAGACAATTCAAAGAGGCAGGGATGGAGCCAGTAAAGGTGAGTGTAGGTAGGGGGGTAGGGAGGAGATAGGTCAGTCCAGGGAGGATGGACAGGTCAAGGGGGCGGGATGATGTTGGTAGATAGGAGGTGGGGGTGCGGCTTGAGGTGGGAGGAGGGGATAGGTGAGAGGAAAAACAGGTTAGGGAGGTGGAGATGAGCTGGGCTGGTTTTGGGATGCGGTTGGGGGAGGGGAGATTTTGAAGCTTGTGAAATCCACATTGATACCATTGGGCTGCAGGGTTCCCAGGCTGAATATGATTTGTTGTTCCTGCAGCCTTCGGGTGGCATCACTGTAGCATTGCAGGAGGCCCAGGATGGACATGTCGTCTGAGGAATGGGAGGGGGAGTTGAAATGGTTCGCGACTGGGAGGTGCAGTTGTTTGTTGCGAACTGAGCGCAGGTGTTCTGCAAAGCGGTCCCCAAGCCTTCGCTTCGTTTCCCCGATGTAGCGGAAGCCACAACGGGTACAGCAGATGCAGTATACCACTTTGGCAGATATGCAGGTGAACATCTGCCTGATGTGGATAGTCTTCTTGGGGCCTGGGATTGAGGTGAGGGAGGAGGTGTGGAGACAGGTGTAGCACTTCCTGCGGTTGCAGGGAAAAGTGCCGGGTGTGGTGGGACTGGACGGGAGTGTGGAGCGGACAAGGGAGTCGCGGAGGGAGTGGTCCCTCCGGAAGGCAGATAAGGGTGGGGAGGGGAAAATGTCTTTGGCGGTGGGGTCTGATTGCAGATGGCAGAAGTGTCAGAGGATGATGCGTTGGATCCGGAGGTTGGTGGGGTGGTACGTGAGGACGAGGGGGATTCTTTTTTGGTTATTATTGCGGGGACCGGGCGTGAGGGATGTGTTACGGGAAATGCGGGAGACACGGTCGAGAGCGTTCTCGACCACTGTTGGGGGGAAGTTGCGGTCCTTGAAGAATGAGGACATTTGAGATGTACGGTAGTGGAATGTCTCATCCTGGGAGCAGATGCGGCGGAGGCGAAGGAATTGGGAATAGGGGATGGCATTTTTGCAGGAAGGTGGGTGGGAGGAGGTGTATTCCAGGTTGCTGTGGGAGTCAGTGGGCTTGAAATGGACATCGGTTTCTAGGCGGTTACCCAAGATGGAGACAGAGAGGTCCAGGAAGGAGAGAGAAGTGT
The DNA here is from genome assembly GCA_024137785.1 of Ginglymostoma cirratum. Classification (NCBI taxonomy): domain Eukaryota; kingdom Metazoa; phylum Chordata; class Chondrichthyes; order Orectolobiformes; family Ginglymostomatidae; genus Ginglymostoma; species Ginglymostoma cirratum. The sequence continues at coordinate 308,585 of JAHRHZ010000116.1, read as the reverse complement.
TGGAGATGGTCCAGGTGAACTTCAGGTTGGGGTGGAAGGTGTTGGTGAAGTGGATGAACTCCTCCGATACATTGATGACTGCATCGGCGCCGCCTCGTTAGGGCCACATTATCAATAAAGTTACAGTGACTGGAATTTTATTAACCATCCCTTAGAAAAAAAAAACTGAAATGACCAAATTGAGACAGATCCAACCTCTTAAGGGATCCAATAAAAAATAACATAGATTTTGATAAATGTTCGTATATGAAGGCTGTCAATGGATTAGGGAAGATAGCAAGCCACAATGTGAAGCAACATGATTCTACCTGGTGTTCTTGAAATTTGCAACAGTATCAAAGGAGGTGTAGCCTCTCCTGTTTCTATTTTATACGACTTTACATCATTCGTGTTGAATTCCTACAACACTGAGAAAGGACATGATCAAAATCGAACAAGAGTTGGAAATTGTGAACAGCCCGAATTTCTTTTCTCTGAAATGTATGGCTTTACAAATGAGTTTCCATAGAAATATCTGACATTAGATTAATGGCTAAATGGAATGCACGTGGAGGCATTGGTTTCTCTATATTGAAGTGTCTCTACTTGAAATTATCAGACACTTTTAAATCCAGATCATCATGAATGTAAAACCATTGTGGAAGTTGCTGTACCAGAATCCATCCGCCAACAGAGAGACGCTTAGGCCAATTCACACAATGGGGCATAAAAAATAAAGCAAATATCACGAAGTGACAGATGCTTACTTTGAAATTAAATAACCTGAAATAATTCTCAGAAAAGTAAAATGGAACAAGAGTGTCTCCCCGGTCGGTGTAAAGGCAAATAAATGCAAACATAGACTGGAGTAACATTGTGGTGATAAAATGTCGTAGAAAGCAGACATCAGTGCAAAAATGCTAAAATTGTCATGAGGGGTTGCAAAATAAAGCTTATGGAACCTTAAGATTTATTAAGCGGAACAATGAGTACAAACCAAAGAAATTGTGCTAAATTTCTAGAACATACTTTCACTCCAACTGGAATATTAGGTCGATTTCTGAGCAATATCATTTCGGGCGGTTGTGAAGGCAAGATGGAAGATGCAGGAAGATCAACAAGAATTATTTCAGGGTCCTGGGAGTTCAAGATCGCATAAGTTACGACGATTTTCCTTAGAGAAGAGTAGTTTGAGGGGGACAAGAAGGAATCGAAGAGATGTTTTAAAATCATGAGGAGTCTGAATAGAGCAGAGAAAGTGAAACTACTCCCATTGCTGGAAGGAGCAAAATTATTGTTGATGCTGGAATCTGATCTGAAAACAAAAGAAGAATGCTTGACATTGCAGCAGATCAGGCAGCATTCATGGAGAAAAAGAGAGCTAACATTTAGAAACTAGATAGCTCTCTTTTACACAGGGAGAGTATGGATAATCATGATATATCCTTGGTTAGCATGGCTGCCTCATAGCACCAGTAATCCGGATTCAATGCTACCCTCGGGCGCCTGTCTGTGTGGCGTTTGCACATTCTCCCTGTGTCTGCGTGAATTTACCATGGGTACACTGATTTACTCCCACAGTCCAAAGATGTGCAGATTAGGTGGATTGGCCATACCAAATTGCCTGTCATGACGAGGGATGTGAACGTACAGTAACCATAGGTTTTTGCAGGATCACAGGATAATGTATGTGTTTGGTGGGAAGCTCTTAGACGAATCAATATTAATTCATTGGACCAAATAACCTGCTTACACACTGTCGGGAATCTTGTTGTAAAAAAAATCCAGATTCACAGAATGTTTCCAAAATTTAATTGGATATGTTCAATACAGGTTAAATATGTGGAGGTTTGCATGAAGAGCAATTTTATTGAAGTTTCAGAGATGAAGGGCATGGGCAAAGTGATTAGTTTACAAACATTTGATTTTAAATTTGTATTTCTATTTTTTTCTTGTTGAAAGGTAAAGTCCATTCTACTTTCAGTCGGACAAATCCTATCCATCTTGCTTTTATGCAAGGGTAATTAAACTGAGTTCTTTCATGCCCACAGGAAGATTCAATAAAAATGGCAGATATAGTGAAACAAACTCTCAGTTGTCAAAAAAATAAGCATTTTTTACTTGTCAATTTAATACATCATGGGAGTGCTACAACGGTCTTTCAATTTGTCTATGTTCCTTCATCAAGGGAGACGTTTTCCTTTCCACTTCGCATTCATTAAAATTTACATCGTAATGTTATTTCATTTCAACACCTACTTTGGTTTGTTTGCAGTCTTTTCCAATGTGGAAACTTGGCTCACAAAAATCCAATTGTCAGTTTGGTACAGCTTGTGTTGGTTCTGCTGTGGTTTCGTTGTTACTCACGAGGGTCAGAACATTCTGCATCTCTGCCAACTTCAATTCCGGACAATTTTGCTTCTCCCCCATGTTCTTTGCGCTACTGAATTTTACGTTATATAAAATTTTCAGGAACAGGACCTGCTAACTGGCCCTCAATTGGACGTGGACAGTGTATGTACTCCAGACGAATTTTTCTCCACGCTCACAATAATAAAATCTTTCCACCCAAAGTACCACGCTCTTCAATTCCTTTCTTTGCCTTGCAATTTTCCTCGGCCTGAAAATTGCATCACTTCCACCAGCTCCATGTACTTCATTTATCAATGAACTCTATCATCCGACGGGTCGTGCTTTTAAAAAAAAAAGTCTCCTTAGTTTGCCAATTTGTTCTGTTATTGAACATGCGCATTCATAGCCCTTTGTTTTGCACTCAAATGCGAAATGACGATTTTCCACACGCACCTCTTTGAACCCATGAATGACGTAAAATGATTCAATGAAATTTGTTCCTGATTCCTTATTTTGCATTGGAAAGTGGAACTGTCTTGTCGAACGCTTTAGGTTAGCATGTCGTGTTATTTAACTCTTTTTCAGCCATGGAAGACAAAGCTTGCCAGAGCTGAACAACAGAACGAGAATCATGGCAGGACTTTCCATCTTACAATAAGCATGCTCTGATTTTACAATAACCATGGTTGACTATTGAGCAGACTACCAACACAGTCAATACAAAGAATAGACATATTTCTTTATTATTCATTCATGGGATATGGAAGGCATTATCCAGGCCAGTGCTTATTGCCTTTCACTAATTGCTGTGGAGAAGGTGTGGCAATGAGAAGCCTAATTCAACAACTGCAGACCTCGAGTACAAGCACACCCTAAAGTCTGCTTGGAAGGATGTTCAAAAATTTTGACTTAGGCACTGTGAAGGATTTTTTTTTGCTTCCCAGCGAGTCTATGTTTCAATGATTAATACGTAATGATTAGTTGTTACGTATACTTACGAATGTTCAAAAATCCCATGGTCTTTTTACAAGAACTAATAGTGAAGGTTAAATAAAAAACAGAGCCTGACTGAATTAATTTATCGTACATTAAAGACTATGACACTAATCTTCTGAGAAGTCTTTAATTCGTTTATAGAATGCGGCCAGTTCTGGCATTGTCGACCTTTGTTAACCATACGTTTCGTAGGGTCTTTTATTGTGTATCTATTGTGACTTGTAGGCCATACTGTGTGAGGATGGATGCTTTGCTTCCCTGTGTACACTATTGAAACATAGATTTTATTTTTTCTGGCTTACGATCATAGCAACGTGGTTGTTATTAAACTTTTGTTTAAAATTCACGTTTGCCAATATAATTCAAAATTCACTTTGTTTAGATTCACCCCAAATCTACATAGCATTTGGCTTGGCTTTTGCATGGTAAATTCTATGACAACGCTGTAACTCTCCTGCTTCCCCTCAACTGTGACTCTAAATGGAGCACTAAACTCTGTCTCTACAGATGTATCATGTGTGCCAGCAAAGATCTAAGTATATTCTCCAGGGATCAGCTTGACACATCTCCATATTTTGCGATCAGATTCTGTGCTGACTCGGACAATGTCTGGAGAACTCTTAAGTCTCCGGTACTCTTGCGTGTGTCTCGACCATGTATGAAATGCATTATGTTTCACACTAGTCCACAGTGCACTCCACTCTTCCAAAGCCGAGAAAGGCCCCTCAACTCTTTCTTGATTCATTCGGCCAACGTGAGTGTCACCGATGTAGCAGTTTGTTGTCTCTTTCTAATTGTTAAAGAACGAAAATAAAAAAAAAAAGTGTTGGGCTAATCTGGAATCACTGTGACAAATGCATGGTTCACATTCTGCTCCCAACAATAAAACTGCAACTGAAAGGTTTTATCTTTGAAGAACACAAAATAAAAGCAAAAAGAAATTTGTTTTGCATTGAACAGTCTTGAGTTGTAACTGATCCGAAGAAAGAACTAACCATGATTTTTAACTGGGAACAACCTGTAACATGATTAGATTGATTTTCTGGTTTTGATGGTCAACACCATCCGGGATATTTACAAATAAATACAACCACACATGACAATGTTCTGATTGACCACAGGAAAAAAAAATCAAAAACTCACGAGACTAGAAAGACACCCCCTGGCTGACAGAAATGATCAATTATTTCAGTTTTAACAACAGTATAAAGAAAAACAAAAGAAATCACTTTGCAAGTCCTTGCCTTTTAAATCTGTTCTTTATGAACCTCTGAACAATCGTTAAAATGAACCTGCAATACTGAATAGACTTGACATCTTTCTATAAATGACTCACCTGTCAATCTTCGTTTCCCATTCATTTTGGGAGATGCTTTATTGTGTATCTATTGCCATATGTAAGCCACACTTTGTGAGGGTGGCAGATTTGCTTCCTTAAAGACATCAGTGAACCATATGTTCTTTTCTGGCTTTCGTTCATATTAACATTGTTGCCATTGGACTTTTTAACAAAATCATGCTTAGCAATATAATTCAAAATTCAACTTGGTTAGATCCACGCCACATCTGTAATGCTTTAGGCTTGGTTTTCGCGTGGAGAACACAGTGACAACACGACAACTCTCCCGCTTCTTTCCACTATGACATCAAATAGAGCAATATACTCTGTGTCTACAGATATGTCATGGATTCTGGCAATGATCTGAAGATATTCTCTAGGAGTCAGACCGATACATCTCCGTATTTTCCAGAAAGATTCACAGCTGACTCAGCAAAGTCTGGAAAACTCTTTAGTAACCGGTACTCCCTTGTCCATCTCGATTGTGTATCACTCCACATTATGTTTCACACGAGCCCTGAAGTGCATTCAATACTTCCAAAATAAAAAAAAGACTCTCAAAACATTCTTGATTCATCCATCCGAGGTGGCTTTCGATGCTATAGCTGTTTACTATACTTTCCAAACTACGAAAGACGGAGAAAATTTATCACCTAATCTGGAGTCACCACGACAAACTGATAGCTAATATTATGCTCCCAAATGTAAAAGTGCAACCGAGATGGGTTATCTTAAAAATAACTGTTCTATATAGAAGACCTTCGCAGTTTAACTAATCAGAAGAATAAACTCGCCTTGATCATTAATTGGGGACGGCCAGTAACTCATAGGAAATTAAACTGATTTACTGGTTTTGTTAGTCAACATCATCCGAGATCCTGCCAAATAGATATGGCCCCACAATGGCAATGTTCGCATTGACCTGAGTATAAAAAATCAACAACTGACTAGACTGTAAAGACATTGCCAGACTGACCAAACTGATCAATTAATTCAGTTTTAATAACAGTGAAATCAAAACACTACTTTTTAAGTCTATGTCTGTTGAAATTGTTCTTTCTGAGCCTCTGAACAATCAGTAAAATCGACCAGCAATGATCAATCAGTAAAATTGACCAGCAATACCGACCAGACATACCTCCTCCCACCCACCTTCCTTCAAAAACGCCATCCCCTATTCCCAATTCCTTCGCCTCCGCCGCATCTGCTCCCAGGATGAAGCATTGCACTCCCGTACATTTCAGATGTCCTCATTCCTCAAGGACCGCAACTTCCACACTCCCCCACCCCGCCCTGCAGTGGTCGAGAACGCCTTCGACCGTGTCTCCCGCATTTCCCGCAACTCATCCCTCACACCCCGTCCCCGCAATAACAACCAAAAAAAATCCCCTCGTCCTCACGTACCACCCCACCAACCTCCGGATCTAACGCATCATCCTCTGACACTTCCGCCATCTGCAATCCGACACCACCACCAAAGACATTTTTCCCTCCCCACGCCTGTACACTTTCCGGAGAGACCACACTCTCCCTGACTCCCTTATCCGCTCCACACTCCCCTCCAGCCCCACCACACCCAGCACTTTTCCTGCAACAGCAGGAAGTGCTACACTTGCCACCACACTTCCTCCCTCACCCCAATCCCAGGCCACAAGAAGACTTTCGACATCAAGCAAATGTTCACCTGCACATCTGCCAATGTGGTATACTGAATCTGCTGTACCCGTTGTGACCTCCTCTACATCAGGGAAACCAAGCGGAGGCTTGGGGACCGCTGTGCAGAACACCTGCGCTCAGTTCGCAACAAACAATTGCACCTCCCAGTCGCGAACCATTTCAACTCCCCCTCCCATTCCTCAGTCGACATGTCCATCCTGGGCCTCCTGCAGTGCCACAATGATGCCACCCGAAGGTTGCAGGAACAGCAAATCATATTCAGCCTGGAAACCCTGCAGCCCAATGGTATCAATGTGGATTTCACAAGCTTCAAAATCTCCGCTCCCCCAACCACATCCCAAAACCAGCCCAGCTCGTCCCCGCCTCCCTAACCTGTTCTTACGCTCACCTATCCCCTCCTCCCACCTCAAGCCGCACCCCCATCTCCAATGTACTAACCTCATCCCGCCCTCTTGACCTGTCCGTCCTCCCTGGACTGACCTATCTCCTCCCTACCTCCCCACCTACACTCACCTTTACTGGCTCCATCCCCGCCTCTTTGACTTGTCTGTCTCCTCTCCACCTATCTTCTCCTCTATCCAACTTCTATCCGCCTCCCCCTCTCTCCCTATTTATTTCAGAACCCTCTTCCCCTCCCCCATTACTGATGACGGGTCGAGGCCCGAAACGTCAAGCTTTCCTGCTCCTATGATGCTGCTTGGCCTGCTGTGTTCATTCAGATCCATACCTTGTCATCTTGGATTCTCCAACATCAGCAGTACCTATTATCTCATCTATATAAAAACGACTTATTTGTTAAAGAAAGGTTGCTTAAAACAGAAATTCGGATCGAAATGAAACCTTAATAAATCCAAATTAACGCCAAACATACAATTCAGTATCCTTACGCAAGGAGTTTCTAATTTAATTGTAGAAAGTTATATTGTCGGGTACTCGCCACTCTGGCATCTCATTTTTCTTTTCGCGACAGTATATAAAATCAACTATAACATCACTAGCAGTAAGCAAGATGAGAGACTGTGGTGTTAGAGGACAGCGGAGGGAGAGGCGATAGCGAGGACCCGGGGGCTGTCAGGAAGGTAAGTTTCCCTCTTAAAGGGCTTACCTCGAGGGTCAGCGGGCTTCATTTGCAGCAGCGGAGGGCGAGGCGACAGCGAGGACCAGGGGGCTGTCAGAAATATATTCGGGTAGGATAAGTGGATCTGAGTGCACGAAAAGATCAGCCGTGATCTTGTTGAATGGCAGAGCAGGCTCGAAGGACTGGAAGGCCTCCTCCTGCTCTTAGTTCTTATGTTCTTTGTTCTTATGTAATCAGGAGACTTTATGGTTCTCTGTTCCACTTGTTAGAGAACACGTTGTGAGAGCATTGTGAATAAAGCCAGTCCTTACATTTTCATTTCACTGACGCAATCACAGGGAAGACTTTAACTTGCACAGACATTTCGTATTTTTAGGTCTCAACATATTACACGTAATAAATTAGTCTGATCACGGGTTAGACTGTGGAGTAGGCAGTGCGATGCAGACGAAATGGTTTACATTGTAACCTGCAATGGAATGCTTTCAATTATAAAAAAGTTGAGGCGATCATTTCACATCAAAATAATTGGGAAGTAAATAAGTAAACCAGAACAACAACGGATGCAGCCGTCCTGAACTATCGAATCACTAATTTACAGTTTAAAAAATGTCTTTTGCAAGTGTTCACAACAAAACACTTTCGAGGTACAATATGTGAAATTCAGGGATAACATTCAGGCAATGACTACAGTATAGACAAAGAATAAACTCTCCACCTTACTTAAACAAATGACTCCTCACCTACCCACTTCAACGGTTTGAATTTAGAATAATATTGAAAATCAGTATTCATTGATTTCTAAGGCTCTAATATTCAGAGTTATCAATTGCAGTGACGCAGATGAAACAAACGTTGAAAGGACAAAGAGCACTGAGGGAAATCTGCGTTTAGAGTTGGATATAAAGTTTACAGCCTCAAACAACTGAACTCATATATTGTGTGCAAACATGGTCTAACACAGAAACGTACACTGAACAATAAACTCTCGCAGCAAGGGCTGTGTTAAGTCTACAGGACGTAGGATAGGAAAGGAGATGGTCAACACTGCAGGAATTACGTATGGAAATCTCAATAAAGGATGAAATGGAACTCCTGGACGACAGGTGGTCACAAAAACAAGACGCATTCTACGTCAAACCAGCTAGGGTAAATCTAGTGCTCCCAGGAGTGGCAGTCAGAATTTCACGGAAGCATTGACTGATCTGTTGCTGAACATCAATTTGTTCAAATGCTTTTACAATCGAAATAAAATAAGAATCTCACCATAGCACCAAAGAAATGTCTACTCTTCAGATTGACTTTTCTTTTGACCGAATGCATCTCAGCGTGCTACGAAGAAAAAAAAGTTTTCAACCGCCATTTGTTCCATAACACAACAGCGTGCGAAATTTCTAATTAAATTTGAGATAACAAGCATGGGGCTGGATGAACACAGTAGGCCAAGCAGCATCATTGGAGCAGGAAAACTTGACGTTTCGGG
>JAHRHZ010000116.1:247714-299281 GCA_024137785.1 Ginglymostoma cirratum | reverse complement strand
AAAAAATGATTTTCTGATGAAGGGTTTAGGCCCGAAACGTCAAGTTTTCCTGCTCCTATGGTGCTGCTTGGCCTGCTGTGTTCATCCAGCCCCATGCTTGTTATCTCGGATTCTCCAGCATCTGCAGTACCTTTTATCTCTAATTAAATTTGAACTACTTTTACTGTCTCAAAACACCTGATACGTGCTGTATTTGTAATATTACTATCGAAAAATATAATTATATCCGAGAAGGACAGGGAAGATTTGTAAGGATTGGTCAGGAATGGAAAATGAACGATGAGAAAAGTTTGGTTAGGCTGTGTTTCTTCCTTTGATCTGAAGAGTTCGAGGAGAAATTTTTTTTGCGGTGTTCCACTTGTTAGAGTGAATTGAAGAAAGTTATTTTCTTATCTTATATGCAGTGGTTCGGGGACAACAGTACAACGTTATTTATACACGTTTAGCAATGAGATGATATTTATTTTTTAATCCAGAAATTGCAACTGCTTTGGGACTCTAGATTAATAACAGAGGCAGAAAGCTTCAATACATGTAGCAACGGTATGTACCTTAAATCCTCACTCTCAAACGTTTATTTTCTATAGGTTTTTATGAGAGCTTCTTCTTGTAGTTCTTGAAATATAAAATATCGATATTAAGTTCTCCAAGCAATGTGTTCGAGCAGGAAGATTGTGGACTCGACAGAATTTCTAAGTTTCTTGAGAAGCTTTGTAACTCGCGTTCTGGATGCTGTGGGTGGTTTTCTCGCCGAGCTGGTACATTAGTTCGCAGGCTTTTCATTACCCTGCTGGCTAACATCATCAGTGCAACCTCCGATGAGGCGTTGTTGTGTTTTCCCTCCTGGTACTTAAACGCTGGGGTCCGTTGGAATTGGTTACCTCATTTCTGTTTTTTTTTTTATTCGTAGTGGTGTATATACGTATACTTCTATATGTTTATTCATGACCTTACTGGTGGAGAACCAAGCCTCTAGAAATTCATGTGCTTGCCTCAGCTTGGCCTGTCCTCGGATCCTGATGTTGTCCCGATCGAACAGATGGTTCCAAAGATCCTTTACCCAATATGGACAGAATCAATGTGGTATAAAAGGTCCTATGCGAAGACTGCGACAAACATGACATTGGACAGACAGGAAGGAAACTGGCCGCAAGAATAAATGAACAACAAATAGCAACAAAAAGACATGACCGGTACTCACTCCTCTCCATTCACACGGCTAATGAGAACCAACCGATTGGGACAACACCAAGACCCGAGTATGGGCGTACAGAGACAAGCACGGGAATTTCTAGAGGCTTCGTTCTCTACCAAGAAGGCCATCAATTAACACGTAGAATTAGACACAACATATACACCACTGTGAAGAAGAAACGGAAATGTGGTAACCAACTCCAATGCAGACCAGACGTTAATCACCAGGTGGGAAAACACAACTGCCCTTCATCGGAGCTGCACTGATGATATTACCCAGCAGGGGAAGGAAATGCCTGCGAACTGATGAACCAGCTCGGCGACCGAACCAACCACAGTGCTATAGAATTTCAGCTAAGTGTAGCTTTTTTTTTAGACGATTCTTCGCCGGACATTTATTAGGGGGCAAAAATGGCATTTGTTGGAGTGGTAAACTGTTCCGTTCAGATGTGGAATGTCAGGGAAAAAATAGCCCTAGGAGGCTACGTATGCAATAAGTGTGTTTGATGTGGCTCACATCAGACCATTTGGATCGGCTGGAGAAGCTGTTGGAATCTCTGAGGCTCATACAGCAGGAACAGAGTGGGATGGTTACGACATTAAGAGAGGTGGTCACATAGCAGATAAATGTATACAGGTGAGTGACTGTCAGGAGATGTAGGAAACATTACAGGAGGTTTCAGTGGGTATGCCTCTCTGAAACAAATAGACCGTTTAGGATACGGTTAAGGGTGGAATTATTTCTTGCAGGAAAATGATAAATCCTAACCAGATCTTGGGCACAACGGCTGGATCTTCGGATAAGCGGGAATTGTGTAGTATCAAATGAGCAATCGTCAAAGCAGATAGTCAGAGGCAGTGACAGAAGTCTCTGTCGTACTGTTGATACTTCAGGGTGATGTGTGCCTCTCTTGCATCCGCGTCAATGATGTCTCAGAGAATTTGCAGCAGATTCTGAAAGATGAGAGTGAGCAGCCAGACGTTATCATTAACATTGGTACGAACGACAACGACCGGGAAAGTCATGAGGTAGTGCAGAGTGAACATAGGAAACAAGGGAGGAGATTAAAAAAACGGAATTTAACAATAGTAATCTCTAGATTATCTCCTGTGCCACGTGGTAGTGAGAGTAGGAATAAGAAAGTGTTTCATGTCAACGAGTGGCTGAGAAGATTGTGCAATTCGGATTTTTGGATCATTGGGATCAATTCTGGGCATAAAGTTCTATGTACAAAAATGGAATATTGCAAATAAACTGTAGAGTGAACATTATCCTGGCGCAGAGATTTATTAGTGCTACTTGGGTGATGTTAAACAACATGAAATGGGGTTCTGGGCATCCGAAACAGCAGTGAGTAACGAGAGAAGAGTATGAATGCTTTAGAAGTTAAAAGGAGAAAGTTAAATAGACAAGACAGACAAAAAAAATACACATCAGAGCATGAGGTAGCATTGAAGTATTAAACTCATTTATTTCAATGCAAGAAGCCTGAAAGCTAAGGTGGTGCTGGGGGGTGGGGTGGAGAGAGGGAAGGGGGAAAATTGAGGCATGGATGGGACCTTGGAAAAAGGATATTATAACTGCTACATATACGTAGCTGACGAGGGACAGGACTGACCGCCCGTGTTCCAGGGTATACATGCTAAAAAAAAAGGATAGAAAGGGCAGCAAGAGAGGAAGGGTGTGGCGTTTTTGATCAGGGGAAACATTACTGCTGTCGTAAGAGAGGATATTTTGTGGGGTTCGGTCAGTGACGTTCTATGTGTGTAACATAAAGTCAAGAAGGGGATGATCAGCTTGATGCGACTGAACTCAAGGAACGCCAATATTCAGCGGGAAAGGGAAGAGCAAGTAAATACTGAAATCTCAGATATCTGTATGAATAATAGTGTGGTAATTGTACGGTATTTTAACTTTCCAAACATAGACAAGGATCACCATCATGTTCCGGTCTTGGGTGGAGAAGAATTTCTTCAATGTGTTCAAGAAAATTTTCTTTATTAGTATGTAGAAATAAATGACAGAGGAAGAGCAAAAACTGACCACCTGTTGGAAAGTGAAGCAGGGGAAGTGAATGAAGCGTTAGTGGGTGGCACTTTAGGACTAGTGATCATAATTCGACTAGTTTTGAAATAATTATGGAAAAAGGTCAGCCTTATATAAAAGTTGATGCTCTATATTTGACCATGTCTAATTTTACCGGTTTGAGGCAGGAACTTTCAAACATTGACTGATGTAGACTGTCCCATTATAAAGGGACATCAGGCAGGTGGGAGAGTGTGAAAACTGAGATAATAAGCTTTAAGAGACTATATGTTCATGTTAGAATGAAGGACAAGCCAGGTAGGAATTCAGAATACTGGATGACGAGAGCTGTTTAGACTATGGTCAAGAAAAGGAAGAAATCATATATCAGGTATAGACAGTCAGACTCAATAAATCCCTTGGGGTATTAATCAGGGTACAGAGATAATTAAAGTCAAAAAAACCCTGCAGATACTGGAATCCAAGGTACACAAACAGAAGGCTGGAAGAAAACAGCAGACCAAGCAGCACCTGGAGGAAGGACGCAGTCAACATTTTTGGTCTTACCTTTCCTCAGGGCCGGATATGGGGGGTAAGAAGAGATAAAGATAAGAATGGACACTGGCGATAGGTCCGACCGAGTTGGTCGATTGTCGCATTTTCACTACTCCCCCTGACCTCGAACTCTCTGAGGACGAATGATCTGCTCTCTGTGAAGGACTCACGTTCTTGCCCCTCTGCCATCACCTCAATGAGTTTCCTGCCCGCAATCACGTGGAACACATTTTCTGCTGCCTCCGTCTCCATGCCTTCTTCTTTAATAAAGAATCCCAAACACTGGGGACCCCTTCACCAGCCTTAAACCGCCCTTCTCCTCTTGGAGACACCCTGCAAACCTGTTATCTGGCCTGGACCTCTTCATTGCTAAATGCCGAAGCGAAATTGACCGCCTTGATTTCTCCACCCTCACCACCCACTCCAACTGTTCCCCTCTGAAAGTGCGAAGCTCCACTCTCTCTGCACCAATTCCCGTTTCACTATTAAACCCAACAACAAAGTGGGGCGGTGGTCATGTGCAGGACGCACTTCTATATCGCAGAGACCAAATGCCAACTCTCTGGCACCATGCCCTAACTCTCTGTTGACCATGACTCCACCATGACCAATCAAGCGAGCATTTCCCACTTTATACATGAAATCATCGTTTCCAGTGACCTCCCCTCCACTGCCTCCAGCCCGCAATGCCGGGTTCGACCAGCTTCCCAAGACCCACAAGTCGAACTATCCTGGCCGACCCATTGTCTCCGCATGTTCCTGACCCACAGAACTCATCTCTTACTTTACGCCTTCTGTCAACCTGACATCTCTCCACCATTTCCCGCTCTACAGATGTTAACCAAACCCGTTTAAACACAATAACTATAAGGTTCCCCATTTTCCACCCCATCAGGCTCTGCATCCAATATATCATCCTCAAACACTTCGCCAAATCCAATTCGACCCCACTCCACCACCCAAAATATCTTCGACTCCCCAGCCCTGTCTGACTTCTGCAAGGACCATTTCCATTACTATTCGTGAGTTCATGCCACACTCCCCATCAAGCACTTCATCCCACGCGGCAACTTCCCCTGCAATCATAAAAAATGCAACATCTGACCACACATCATCTGCTTCACCTCCAAACTTGACCCAAACCAGAGCTTTCAAGTGAGACCGCGCTTCACCTGCATCCTCTCCAACCTAGTCTATTTCATCTGCTTCTCCCTGTGTGGTCTTCTCCATGTCAGTGAGAACAAACATGGATTAGGTGATGGTTTCGCCGAGCATCTCCACCCATTTCAACGCCACACCCCACTCCACCTCCTACATGTCCATCCTCGGCCTCGTCCAGTGTCGCAGCCACTTGGAAAAAAAATTGCACAACACCATCTTATCTTCCACCTGTGCACCCTACAGACCCAGGCAGCTTTGTCTTCTCCAAATTCAAATAACCTTCCCACCCATTCCCCGGCTTCCGTTATACCCTTACCTCGTCCCTTCCATTCCACCTCTGACCCTCCCTCCATCCAATTACCGGATTCATTCCTTCCATCGACCAACCGGTACGTACCTATCACCATTGTCTACATGTCACCACCAATCCGCATTTACAACCCCTTTCCCTTCCCCCCTTTATATGCAGATCCCCTTATGCCTACATCCAGTCCTAAAGAAGGGTAATATCCGACACGTTGACTGCTCCTTTTCTCAAGATGCTGCCTGACCTGCTGTGTTCTTCCAGCCTCGTGTATGTCCACCTAAGGACAATATTATGTTGGCTTTTTTTATTAATATTATTTATGAGAAGTGGGCATCAATTGTTGGACCAGCATTTATAGCCCACCCCTAATTGCCCAGAGGGAAGTTAAGAGTCAATCACTTAGCTATGAGTCTGGAGTCACATGGAGCGCGGTCCAGGGAGGATAGCAGGTTTCCTTCCCTGAAGGAAGTCAGTGAACCAGATGGGTTTTACCTGATTATTGAGTAATGGTTACATGGCCATCATTAGACGCTTCATTCAGGATTATTATTGAATTTAAATTCCACAATCTGCCATGGAAGGATTATAATCCAAGTTCCCAGAACATTACGTGGGTCTCTGGATTAATTGTCTGATGGTAATACCACTAGGCCATCACCTGCCACAAAAATCAGAAGAGTATAAACGAGATGTTATAAAGTCCTGGCAGATAAGGTTAAGGACATTCCAAAGAGTTTCTACAAGTACATTTGAGGAAAAAAGTCCCAGGGGAGATGACAGGACTTCTTAAAGATCAAATGGCAGTCTCTGTGTGGAACCACAGGAGATGAGTAAGATACTCAACGAATATTTCACTTCAATATGTATTGTGGAGAAAGACGTGAAAGTTTGGGAAATCGGGGAGATAAATAGTGATGCCTTGAAAAGGTTCCATATGACATAAGAAGATATGGTGAGATCTTGAAAAGCCAAAAGATCGATAAATCACCGGGACCTGACAGAGTGTATCTTAAGACACTGTTGGAAGTTATAGAAGAAATTGTGGAGCCCCTAACAGAGATATTTGTGTCAGTAACAGCTTTGGGTGGGTGTTGGCACACTGCAGGGTGACTAATATTGTATTTTTGTTTTGGAAAGGAAGCAAGGGAAAGCCTGGAGTCTACAGACCGGTAAGTATAAACATTAATATCGGTAAATTGTTGAAGGAAATTCTGAGAGACAAGGTTTACATGCATGTGGATAGGCGGGACTTCATTAGGGGTAGTCAACATGGTTTTGTGCATGGGAAATTGTGTCTTACAACCTTGTTTGAGTTTTTTTTTGTGAGCGTGACCAGGAAGATCCATGAGTACAGAACAGTATATTGCGTCGACGCAGACTTTAGCAAGGCCTTTGTAAAGGTGCTTCATGATAGACTGTTTAATGAAGTTAGATCACATGGGATCCAGGAAAGTCTGGCTAACGGGGTACAAAATTGGCTTGACGGCAGGTAACAGATTGTGGTCGTGTGATTCTTTTTCTGAATGAACACATTCGATCATTGGTGTTGACTGTTGTTTGTCATTAAGTTTTGGATAAAGATTTGGGGACCAAGGTTGGTAAGTCTTCGGTTGACACCAAAAGTAGTGGTATAGTAGATCCTGAACAATGTTATCATAGAGACCAATGAGATCTTGATCATTTGGTCAAATGGGCTGAGGAGTGCCAAATGTAGTTTAATTTTGATAAATGCGAGGTGCTGCATTTTGGTAAAACAAACAAGGGCAGGACTGTTACAGTTAATAGTTGGGCCTTGGATCGTTTACTGACACCTATGGGTTTAAGTACATAATTCCTTCTAACTGGCGTCGCATGAGACAAGTTAATGAAGAAGACGTTTGTCACGTCTGGTTTCATCGGTCAGCACATTGAGTTTAGATATGGACAAATCATGATGCGGCTTAGAAGATGTTGAAGAGGCCACTTTTGAGTACTGTATACATTTCTGGACACCCTGCTATGTGAATGATACTATTCAATTGGATATCATGCAGAAAAGATTGACAAAAATGTTACTGGGCCTGCAGGATTTGAGTTATAAGGAGAGAATGGATACGCCGGGACATTTTCCTCGGAGCTTAGGAGATTCAGGGGTGACTTGAGGTGCTTTATAAATCCTAAAATGGCATAGATATGGTGAATAGCAATGGTCTTTGCCCCCAGATTAGGGTAGTTCAAAGTAGATGGCACAATTTTAATGTAAGTGGGGAAAGATATGAAAGGGCCTAAGGGACATTTTTTTTACAACAAATGTGTATCAGATACAGAATAAACTACCAGAGGAAGTGATAGATGCAGTTACAACATTATAAGAAAATAATTCGTACAGTTGCTTAAAGAGCAAAAGTTTAGAGGGACAAAAACAGACGTTGCTGGAAAATTCCAGTAGGTCCAGCAACATGTGTGAAGCAAAAAACTCAGAGTTAACGTTTCTGTTCCGGAGGATGGGTCACCAGACCCGAAACGTTAAATATCATATTGTTCTTCACAGATACTGCGTGACCTGCTCAGTTTTTCCATCAACTTCTGGCTTTGTTCTTGATTTACAGCATCCTCAGTTCTTTCGGCTTTTATTAAAGTTTAGATGGGTATGGGTCAAAATTAGTCAAATGGGACTAGCTTTGTTTGGGGTGCGCATGGACGAGTTGAATCGAAAAGTATGATTTCCTGCTGTATGCCTTTCTGTTCTATGACAGTTGGCCCCACCCCATCTCTCATTCCACGACAGGTGTTTTATCCCTGTTGTTCAATTAGGCTACAAGCGATTTTCTTCAAATGACCTTGTCTGTGTTCCTAATTTTTTTTCTTAATTAATTTATGGGGTAGAGGCTTCGCTTTGCGGCGGTATTTATTGTGCATCTCTAATTGCTCAGAAGGCAGTTGAGTATCAGACACATTGCTATGGATCGGGAGTCACTTCTAGGCCAGACAAGGTAAAGATGGCAGTTTCCTTCCCAATGGATATTAATGAACCAAATGGGTTTATCCGACGATCAGCAACTGTTTCATGGTTATCACCAGACTCTTAATTCCAGATATTTATTGAATTGAAATTACACCATCTGCCATGGCAGGATTCGAACAGAGAATATGATCTTGGTCTATGAATTAACATACAGTGCTAACACTAACAGACCATTGCCTCCCCTAAATGTTTCATTATGTAGTTTATTGTTACTAAACTATTCTAGATCTCTTTAAAAAATTGCAACTTGCGTGTTGCTGTTCATATTATACCCATCTATTTCCGATTCAAACATCTGAGAAAATGTAATATTAGACATATATTAACCATGTCTCCAATACGAGTGAATTTGATGCTGATAATCTAAACCATGTATCATGCATAACTTCGCTCATTGATAACTCACTTTGTTTTCCACCAGGTCATTTGTAAAGTCGTACTCATTCCAAATCAGACTAAGCAATTTAGAGAGTCGTTCTACATATGTAGTTTAGCAGAAAATACAGTAAGAGACATGCGGTTCTACACGACACAGAATTTGCATTGCCTACTCCTCTATTTAATGAAAATAGTTCCACATATGTCAGATCCAAATCTATTGAAATAACTAGATTTTTTATTTCTGAAATAAAAAATTGTTAAAGCTAAAATATTTCCCAATAAGCAAAAGTTTGAAACGAATTTTATATCTGAACGCACAAAACAATTTGCACCATGAAAGAGATGGAAAGGTGTCATTTTAAGTTAGTGATTGGACCTCATCTTAGTACCGGCAATAAATAGTTCCACTTGATACAGACACAAAGACATTACGTAGTGAGAGGAGACAGTGGACGTTGTCGATTGTCTACAACTATTACATCATCCTTAATTTCAAAGGAAAGGCATAGAACCGTGAAATATTTTATTTCATTTGAATGCAAGCGAGATGAAGTTTGAAAATTAATTATCCCTCTGGAGACTCCCAACAGGAATAAATGAAGGAGAACTTGAATATTGAGCAGTGCTGAGCTACACACTTGTGGGAAATAATTTCGTTTCTAAAAGGTGATGCACGGGCAAGCCACTGGAGCCTTCTATGCCATTTGCTATCCTATTCTCGCGGTTATCGGTGTTCCTGGTAAGTAATAGATTAAAAAAAGTTATTTATTCTTGTGAAGCAATTTGTCTCCCCTTTCAGGACAAAAATGAATTTTTGCTACAATATTCAATGTTGTCTGAATAAGGACATAAACTAATTCCCAATATATGCCTGTGCCTTTTAAGATATTGTACTTTGTGGTGCTCAACGAGAGTACATCATTTGAGCTTGGTCCATTGACCATTAAAGGATACAATTCAATTTATTATTCGTTATTCACGGACGTACCATTTAACCAATGACTGAAATATGGATCATCTTGTGGGAACTTGTGACATTAATGTGTCGTCTTCGTGGAAGTTAACTTTTACCCCATGACAGCAATCTGCAAACTTACGTTTGTTTTTAAACTAATGCCATGCCATACGATACAGTGATATGCATTTGGCACTGTTGTCTTATTGCAGTACGGAACATGAATTTTGGCAACATAATCACTATACTAACTGAATTGTAATATCAATGTATTTCCATTCAATGTAGGAATTTGTCTCGCGGTCTCAGAATGAATGAGATATTAGGAGCAGCATAGTGAGGTCTAATTGTTTTTTCCTCATTTTTATTGTACTATTTGGAATTAAGTACTATTGTACTATTTGAAAGTGGAAACTACAGGTGCAAGATGTTTCATCTACTGTGTTTGTTGTTTGCACGTCGGGATTTGTGCAGTTTAAGTAGCCATAGTTTTGATCACCATGGAACGGGACATTCCCTGGTAAGGTTAACATTTGTTGCCACTCCCTGGTTATTAGTTTGGAAGGTGGACTTATAGTGGCTATATTTTATGTGGTGTGATGAATTGAAGGAGTTCAAATGCATCTATATTTTTTACTCAAAGATGCAAATTCCTTATTCAAGACGAAAGGTATCTCTGGTGAAGAAGTTTTGTCATTAGGAACATTTTGAGCAAGGAAGAAAAGAGGGATTGATTGAGTAAGTAAACACCAGAGACTTAGACTTTCACAGTCAAATGCACAAATGTCACTGATAGAGAGTTGAAAATCAAAAATGCAAATGGAACGACAATTAGAGGGGGTCTGAGAAATGTGGTGGCTCTGGAACTTTAATAGTACCTCAGTAGAGAGAGGATGAAGGCATTTCAAATGTCGATGTTCGATTATGTCAAATCCTTGAAATTACCAGTCTAGGAGTCAATTTAAGTCAATAAACACAGAGCAGTTGGATTGACAGGGATTTACATGAATAAAAACAAATGAGTTGCAAATCGTTTGCAGAAATATTAGCCCAGTGTCCTGAGAGCATATTTTGTGGTGGGATCAATGTTAATGAATTTGAATGTGGCAAACAAATACAAACTGTTTCAGGATATGTAGAATCTGCAGATAGTAAAGGATTAACTGGGCCGTTATAATGAGCTATTGGAGAGATGAGCCCAGTCAATTATAGAATAATAGAGCTGTACAGCATGGAAACAGACCTTTTTGTCCAACTCGTCCATGCCGACCAGATTTCTAACATTGGTCTCTTTCCATTTGCCAGTCGTTGGCCCATATCCCTATATACTCTTCCCATTCATGTAAACATCCATATGCCTTTTAAACGTCGTAATTTTACCAGCATCCATCACTTCCTCTGGCAGCTCATTCCAAACACGCACCATCCTCTATGTGAAAAATTGGCAACTTAGGTTCCTTTTACATCTTTCCCCTCTCACTTTAAACCTATGCCCTCTAATAATGGGCTCCGCTGCCCTGGGTAAAATACCTTTGCTATTCATTCTATGTATGCCCATCATGATTTGATAAACTTCTGTAAGATCACCCCTCAGCCTCCGATGCTCCAGGGAAAATCATTCCCGGATACTCAGCCTATCACTTTAGCTAAAACTCTCTAATCTCGGCAACACACTCATAAATCAATTGTGGAAAAATCTCTTCTTATTTTCCACAGCAAACCTGGCAGTGATCATAATCCTATCGCGAGGACGATGTGGCCTTTCTCATTGCATCACCTTCTACCTGCTGGCGTTAGCTGTGACTGATTTCCTTGTTATCATTTCTGGTTGTATTCTCAACAGAATCGGCGGAATCTACTTTTCAAACAGTGTTATGTTTACTACCCAAGGGTGTACCCTTAGCACTGTGCTCATTTATACCACTCGCGATGGCTCAGTTTGGCTTACTGTGGCCTTTACCATCGACCGCTTTGTATCCATCCGTTGTCACAGTCTAAAGATTAGGTATTGCACCCAAAAAACTGCTTCATGGATCATAGGAATGCTCTGTGTCCTGAGCTGCGTCAAGAACGTCCCATTCTATTTTGTCTTTCAGCCATTGTACGTGGTGGATGGAGTGCCCTGGTTCTGCGATATCAAGCTCATCTGTTACACATCACCTGTTTGGCAGGCCTATGACTGGCTGGACCATATCTTAACTCCCTGTCTTCCGTTCCTTCTCATTCTTCTGCTTAATGTCCTGACAGCGAGACACATCTTGGCGGCGAGCAGAATTCGTCGGAAGCTTTGCATCACCAAGAATCATGGAGACTTAGAGATGACCAACCGCAAAAAGTCCATTGTCCTGCTCTTCGCCATTTCTTTTAGCTTCCTACTCTCGTGGGCAGCCTATATTGTGCATTACCTCTATGGACAGCTTACAGGTGAGGGATATACTTTGCCTAATGATCCATGGTACGGCTTGCAAGAGATGACCAACATGTTCCAGTTAGTCAATTCCTTGAACAATGTCTTCATCTTTGCAGTGGCTCAGAAGAGATTCCGGGAGGAGGCGAAGAAACTAATAATGTATCCTTTCACTTGGCTCTTTGGATGTTTTAAACATTGCAAGATAGACTGACTTGTCTTTTTTTATTGTTTCACATTCATCACTGTGGCCTGGTGTGTCACACTTTTTCTCTTTTTCTTTCTTTCTCTCTTTCCTCCTTTCTTCCTTCCTTTCTTTCTTTCTTTATTTCTCCCTTCCTTCCTCCCTGCATTTCTTTCTTTCTCTCTTTCTTTCTTTCTTTCATCCTCCCTTTCTTTGTTTCTCTCTTTCGCCCTCTCCTTCTTTCTCACTCAAATTCACACCGTCTCTTTCACAAACACTCCTTTTGTCAAATTCACTTCAGGAACATAATCTTTTCTCACCCTGTCTCAATCTCTCACTCATACACGCAGCCTCGCTCACATATTTCCTCACACAGTAACTCGAGTTCACTCACGTTCATTGTTCAACTCATTCAGAAAAACTCAATATTGACACACACAAACTTCCTCTCATTTGCAATCACACAGAGCAGATAAAAGGCAGTTAACCATGGGCCCATTTTCTTAACTTAAATTGTGGCCAAAATGTTTGAATCTGTCAATTTGGAGAAAATAGAGAAAGATCTGGGTAGAAACTGTCCAAACGGGCAGACGCAGATGGGATTCATGAACGGCAGGTCATATTTAACTCATGCAGTGGAAGTTTTTGAGAATATTACTGGTGCGATGGGACAGCAGGGAATCGGGGGGTCTGTTGTATCTGAATTTCGAGAAGACATTGAACAAATTAATGCATGAAAGACTGATGCATAAGATAATGCTGCACGGAGATACAGGTGTTGTATTAGCATGGAGAGACGATAGGTTAGCTAACAAAAAGCAAGGACTTTGCATAAAAGACTGTCTTTTTTCTTTCTTGTTTGGTATTCACTGTCTAGTGGTGTGCATCAGGAATCAGTGTTGGGACCGCTATGCTTTACAATTTACATTGTCGATTTGGAGTTGGGGACTAAGTGTCATGTGTCAAATTTTGCAGACGACATTAAAACAACTGATACAGTAAATTGCGCAGAGGACACTGAAAGTTTGCAGAGGGATACACATGGGCTAAGTTTTTGAGCAAAAATCTAGCTGATGGAACATAATGTTGTTAAATGTGAGGTCATCCATTTTGGTGGGATAACAACAGGATGGTGAATGGTTGCAGCATGTTGCTGCGCACAGGGAGTTGGTTGTTCTGTTGAACTAGTACAAAAAGTTTGTTTGCAGGTACAGAAGGTAATTCAGAACGGAAATGGAACATTTTCCTTCATTGCGAGAGGGATGGATTTAAAAAGCAGAAAGGTGATGCTGCAGCTGTATAAGGTTCTAGTGAATGTCACAAGTGGAGCACTGCTAATCGTTTGAGGCTTCTTACCTGACAAGAAATGCGCTGGCACTGGAGGGTACCAGAGGCAATTCACTCGATTGATTTCGGATTTGGGAGGATTGGCTTACGAGGAGACAATAAGTGGACTAGAACGATACGAATTGCAATATATAAAAAAAAAAGAGAGGGTATCTTATATCAACTGGTAAATTGGGGAGGGAATACACAAGATAGAAACAGGGAGGTTGTTACCACTGGTTGGGGGGCGGGGGTGATGGTGAAACTTGAACTAAGGGGTATAACCTCAAAATAAGTGGGAACAGATTTAGGAGCTGAGTAGAAAATTCTTCACCCAAAGCACCTTGAATCTCTGGAATTCCTTACCTAATGAAGCAATTGAAGTTACTTCACTTTTTTGAAACAAAGATGGATAGATTTTTGAAGACTAAACGAATTAAGGTTTATGGTCAGCACGAGGTTAAGTGGGGCTGAATCCATTAAGACGTCAACCATGATTTCATTGAATGATGGGCGAGGGCCAATGGGCCACATTTCTTACTCCTGCTTCTATTCTCATGTTCTAGTATCCATATCTTCTTTGTTGATGCATAGAAATGGTCTTAGGACCCGTCATTTGATGTATGTGAGGGATGTCCAAACAATATTTGTCATCGGACAGTTTGTATGGTTGTTTTCTCTTTTTTCCCCCCTTAATCTGTCCTCAACCTTCTATCGGTTCATTTATTGAAACCCAGAAATTTTGAGCAGACAGGAAATTCAAATCTAAAATATCATCTAAATCTTATGACATTACAATTCAAAAACAGTCCGCTCTGATTAGAGAGGAGAAGTGTTTGCTTGCGGAAGAAGGTTAAATGATCAGGGACCAGCAGTTGCAGTCTCCGAATAACATCGAGTAGCCAATGTAGAACTAAATCAGGGCTTCAGACAAAGTCAAGACTGTGCCTCCTCAATACAGTAGGGACAAGAAGAAGAAATCTGTTTTCCAATGAGAAGAATTTTCACTCGTGATACTTTCCTGTGAAGCTGATTAGTCGAGTTATAGAGCCACCACCCACTGTGGGGGGACAAAATGTAATTCCGTCCGGGTTTAAATACTTCCCTTCTCGGCTGAAACATTTTCCCTCTAGTTTTGAGCTCTGCCACAGTGTAGAAAAGACCTTGGTTACTCATATTATCACCTTATTCACACTTAGTGATTTTATAAACTTTTATAAGATCGTCCTTCACCTTGTCACGCTCATGGAAAAAAAAGGGAAATATTCGCAGCCTCTCAAAACTGTCCTTGGAACTCAAATCTTCCATTTCATCTGTAGTATCATAGTGTATCTGCCTATAAAGACACAAGTGGAATAGTAAACTGTGAGCACACTCAAGGTCAACTTAGTTCTTATTTCTTGAGATTTAACTTTAGTGGCCATGAAAGTGCACTAAAGCTGTTGAATCCATTTTACAACTAAAACAGTGAATTCTATGCACTCAAAGATTCATCAAAGTATGGAACAAATGTCCAGATAAAGTATTTCGGAGAAGTAAACTCAAACCAAAAACTGAAATTGCTGGAAAAACTCAACAGCTCTGACAGGATCTATAGAATGAAATCAGAGTTTCCAGACTCAATAACCCTTATTCAGAACTGTTTGTAGTGACGAAAATATTGGTGTATATACCAGAGAGTGGGTGGATAGAGAAGAAATAGTCAACTATAGGTGGAAATGGAACCCATGCACAGAGAGAAAAAAGAACACTTAGGTAAACAACGGCATGTGTAAAGTAAAACTTAAGACCATAAGACCATAAGACATAGGGGTGGAAGTAAGGCCATTCGGCCCATCGAGTCCACTCCGCCATTTAATCATG
This sequence comes from Ginglymostoma cirratum, assembly GCA_024137785.1. NCBI lineage: Eukaryota > Metazoa > Chordata > Chondrichthyes > Orectolobiformes > Ginglymostomatidae > Ginglymostoma > Ginglymostoma cirratum. Next base: position 283,918 of record JAHRHZ010000116.1, on the reverse strand, counting down.
GCTGATGGGCATTTCAACTCCACTTACCCGCACCCGCCCCGTAGCCCTTGATTCCTTGCAAGATCAAGAATTTATCAATCTCTGCCTTGAAGACATTCAACGTCCCGGCCTCCACGGCGCTCCGTGGCAATGAATTCCACAGGCCCACCACTCTCTGGCTGAAGAAATGTCTCCTCATTTCCGTTCTAAATTGACCCCCTCTAACTATAAGGCTGTGCCCACGGGCCCTAGTATCCTGACCTAACCGAAACTATATCCTTACGTCCACCCTTTCTAAGTCATGCATTATCTTTTAAGTTTCTATTAGATCTCCCCTCAACCTTCTAAACTCTAATGAATACAATCCCAGGATCCTCAGCCGTTCATCGTATATTAGGCTTACCATTCCAGGGATCATCCATGTGAATCTCCGCTGGACACGGTCCAGTGCCAGTATGTCCTTCCTGAGGTGTGGGGCCCAAAAGTGGACACAGTATTCTAAATGGGGCCGAACTAGAGCTTTATAAAGTCTCAGAAGCACATCCCTGCTTTTGTATTCCAACCCTCTTGAGATAAATGACAAAATTCCATTCGCTTTCTTAATCACAGACTCAACCTGCAAGTTAACCTTTAGAGAATCCTGTACTAGTACTTCCAGATCCCTTTGTTCTTCGGCTTTATGAACTTAGAAGTATAGCAAACTACTAATGGGGACGCTATTGTTTAATGAAGGGTTGTTTGTGATTGCAGTCAATGTGATCGCAGTGTCCAGGATTTAAGTAATGTGTTGGGGTAGGAAGTAAGAAGAAGGTGTTCAGGCCAAAAAGTTATTGAAGTCGACATTGAATCCAGAAGCTTGCAGTGTTCACAAGCGGAAAATGAAGTGTTCATCTACTTTGTGATGAAAACGTCACCTTGTTCCTTGGAGCATGATCCAAGCTACACTGGCTCCTCGATGTTATTCGGAGACTGCAACTGCTCGTCCCTGATCATTTAACCTTCTTCAGCAAGCAAACACTTCTCCTCTCTAATCAGAGCGGACTGTTTTTGAATTGTAATGTCATAAGATTTAGATGATATTTTAGATTTGAATTTCCTGTCTGCTCAAAGTTTCTGGGTTTCAATGGAATTCTGGGTTTCCCTGCAGTTTCGTTGGTACCAGCACATATAGTAACTGCTCAGGTCGAAACTCACTGGTTTCGGAGATCCTGCTCCAAGATCACTGGTTTTAGGGATAGTTTTCCCTGCCTCATACTGAGTCAAAACCAAATCTGATAGTGCAGGTAGGAAAGTCAATCAGTCCTTTTTAAACACGCATGATTTCTGGTGCAATTCTCAAGCTCCCACCCCACCTCCACATTGGGAAGCGAATTATCAGGGAAATTGAAAACCTTGCTAAAGTTTGGAAATTTGTTTGGAGTTATACACTGGATAAGCGAACATGCAGTAGGTTAAGAGATCTTGGTGCCACCATGCTTCCTGTGGCTGTGGTGTATGAGACAGTCTGGCCTCCAGTCACTCACTGACAAAGTATTTGGAAAATTGCTGAATTCTGATCCTAAAGCACAGAAAGTGTTGAATCGAAAGAACAGAGGATTGTTACAGGAATCAGGTTGCTGGTTGCATGGAATAGACTTCTGTTGTAAATACATGAGATTCTGCTCATCTATCTCGAGCTTGGAACCAACACCATTTCTTTGCCAGTGCTGGAGAAATTGGGTGAATTGGAAGCGGATGGCAGTCACTCAGATAAAAGATTCATTTAAGCCCACTCTGTTTCCTGCTTGTGAACAAATTCTCGCTCATTGTGCCAAAGCCTTATAGCCAGTCAAATATTGCCCACTAACATCTTACGTGAGAGTCTGTCAAAAGTTTCCTGAAATTCCAAATACAGTGAATGCACTTGATCTCTCTTATTTATTCTATTTGATATAGCCTCAAAAAAGAAAAGGGTCGTTAGATACTTGAAGAATGGTCTGTTTTCATAACCCATGCTGGTTTCGTCAAATTTCAATAATGCTTTAAAAATGTACTGTTATCCCAATAAATGCAGAGATACATGCATGTTGCAAAAGTTAGAGGCAACATGGCACAGTTTTTTTTAAGTATTCTGTCGTTATATGAAATTCGCTCCCTGATAGTGTGTTGGATGCGTTTAGATTCTGTTTTGTCAAAGGCTAGTTCGATGTGTCCCATGCACTAAAATAGATCAGGGCCTGCCGTGGAGAAGATACGGGTTTGCAAAACGCTGAATCACATAGTTTCATATCAGCAATGCATCTAGAGTCCAATTGGCAACGTTCCAAGGTGCCCCAATCTGTTGTTCGAAGTAATGACAGTCTGGGAAGTTTATTGGTTTCTAAGAGTAGGAGTGCAATATTCAGTCTACTACATTCATGGATTTGCGTCAGCAACTACAGAGTTAACAGAGTCTGCACTGAATTTGTGATGGAATGCCAATCCCAAACCCCACAGTTATGACGGCATCACAATGATACAATATTACAATAGCCATTACTTTAGGGAGCAATGTACAAAGATGTACATGTTTGTGTGCAAGTGTATGTCTGCGTGTATCAAGGACTGGGGATTTGAGCGTGTGCCATGTATGCGTGTTTGAGCACCTGTATATGCGTGCATATCTGCCTATGTCTATGTTTGCACCAGGTCTGTGACTGTGTTTGTACCATTCGTGCGAGCAAGCACGCTCGCGCATGTGTGTCTGTGTGTTTCTGTGTGTATAGGCCTTCAGGATCTCACGGCTGCTGAACCATTTCGTTTGGTCATGACGGATCATCTGTCTCAGCACCAATTTCCCAACAGATCTTCTTACTCCATCATTTACTGCAGCCCAAACTTCACTTAATCTCATTGATGTTGAGCGAGTATCCACATACCTTTGGGCTCCAGAATTCCATATATTCACCCCACTTTGGTTGAGGAAACGTTTTGTTCGTTCAATCCCAACAAATTTATTGGAATAATCTGAGTCTGGTTCTATACTCAGGTATGTCTGCATTAAACAGAACGTGAAATTCTCCCATGTTATGATTATTTTGCTGTAAAAAAATTGTATACGGCGTAAGTAATTACTGCGTACTTATTAAACATCACCAAATCGAAATAAACCGAATATATTTGTCTGGTTTCGGGATGCGCTGCTTTGAGAAATTGTCCCAAATGCGTTTAATAAAGTTATCGTCCACACCACAACTTCAGCAATCCGATTTATCCCTGTTGTATTAATTTTAAAATCGACCACAATTATAGATTTTTTTAAATTTCAAGCTGCAATTTTCCACCCTCCAATGTCTCTGCACTTCTTCACTTCTTCCCTGATCCAGTTTACCCCACGATTTGAAGTCATGTTTTCAGTTCGAAAGTTTGTAAAAGTTGATTTATTTCTGTGCAGTGAACTTTGCTGCTGTCTAGCATTTTTCGCCTTGTATTAGATGTTCCTTACCCGTTTAATTTATCGCCTGTTGTTTGTGGTCCCTGATACTTTAACAAGACTTTAACAAAGGTAACATAAGCTGGTCTCCAAGATTGCATGGTTTTGACACTGGAGCAATAAAATCAAGCTGATTGGGGTATTCATTATTCCTATCTCAACTGTCGCAGGCCTCCAATTTTTGTGGATCAATTTGTTTATGTTTATAATTATAGATACCATGAACATGAATAAAAATATAATGTCTGCCTCTCTTTACATCTGTCGTTCCTCACAATTCATTTGCAGAATGACACTGTTGATATTGATTGAATGCAACATCGATTTCTCGGTCCCTTTTCAATTAAATGTTAAGTTCCTGAAACCTTTCCCCTTTGAACAAATCGATAAATAATTGATCTGCTTATTTTCAAATTGCTGTCTATTTGAAGCTTGTTTTGTACTCAGTAATTATCACAATTTGTATATCACATCTGGGATCACATTTAAATGCTTTCAATAATTGCAAACAAGTTGTTCACAGTCCCAAAATTACCAAGGGTGGTTCAATTTTGACTCACGATTAAGAGCATAGCAAACAACACCCACGACTATTTAGGATCTTTTATTAATATGATTCAATCCGTTTTGTAGCTGTTTAGTTATATCTGTCAACTGCTGGTTACAATGCGACAGTGTATTTTCTTCATAAATTAGAACACTTAACCCACGGGACATGTCGATTGGAAACAGTTCTGAGATATTCTTCTGAAACATATTGGTTATTTATATGATTTAATTAATAATACAATTTGAATAAATTGATACATCACCATACTCTTCAATTGCTGTCTGAACGTCGTCTGAGTTACAAAATAAATGCAAGAATTTCTATAGTAAGAAGAGTGCTGGAGAATAGATTCAATTCCTATACAAAATATAGTAATCCTACAGACCCACAGCATAACCAATGCATTCGGTTCCAAGTGAAATTCAGCATGATAGCTACACATGAAATTATGAAGTTTCCTGAGATAGCAAAGACAAGAAATATTCGTTTCCTTCGGACTTCCATCCCGGCGTCTCTTGCATTGTCCTTGCCACTCTGACTATGCAGTCTCTTCAGTGCTTTGCTGGTCACGAAATTATTTCTGATGTTTAAAGTATTGAGCAATACAATGAGACAAATGGAACAGCAATGTTTAGAATATGATGAAGGACACACCCTCATAAAACAAAAGGATGGTCTCATGCCAATAGTCATTCATCACCTGAAAGTAACAGTTTTTTTCTGATACAGCTCAATACAGTCACAACTCCCAAAACCAAAGAGGTTTGCTATTGATAGATAAGATTCATTTTCAGCTTCTGGCAAAACAAAATCACAAATCTATCATAAGTTTAATTGACTGTGAACCAGATAGAACAATATGTGACTATGTAAACCACGACTGGATATTGCACACACAGACAGAATACGGGGAAGCAAAGTGTGCTGCATAACCAATCGGAATATGCCTCAGTATTCGGTCTGGGCAACAACCAATAGATTTGCTGCCGTTCTCACCACAAAATATTTGGGATCAATTTCGGGAGAATAACCCTTGATAAGACAATATCTAAATGGTCAGTGAGTTAACTGAAAGGATGGTAGATAAAAATAAACTATACATTTGCTTGGGAGCAAACTTGCCAGATTGATTGGGTACTTGCGAATATTATCTCGTGCTTCATTGTGACAGTCGAAAGCTTGACATAGTTTCACCTTTACAGCATTGTATTTTGGTAAATTACTTTTTTGTTCAATTAAATCTGCCGTTTAATACGAAACAGAATGAAATAGCACAGAAGTAATAGCAGTTTTGATAATCGAATAAAATGGGTAATCAGCTTCAACCCTGCAGAAACACAGCTGAAAGTTTCAGAAACAATAAGCGTCAAGAGTGTTAAAATATAGTACAAGAAGTAAGAATGATCTCAGTTAACCTGCTTACAGAATGTTGAATGGATGGGATTTGAATTCACCTGATTTCCATGCCTCTCATCATTATCCGCTGACTTTGATGATTCCCAGGGAATCACACAGACTTCTTCCACAATGCATTTTCCCTGGATTATTGGAAGACACCTATCTGAATATTCATTCCGAATATTGTCCAGCTGTTCAATGCTGGGGAATAAGACAGTGTGATAATTTTAGCTTCTCGTCATAATTTCTCCGTGACTCTGAGCTTATTATGATATATAACCCAAGCCCTTCTTCTAATATTTATGCATTAAATATGATTTGGAATAGACAAAACACATAAGATTTTACCTTTGAATATTGTTTAATTATATGGAGTAGTTCGAGAAATCATCCTAGGTTCTTGTTTTTGAACATCACCAAGTGACTCCAGGTTACTGTCTAAAAATCGGCTTATGTTTCTGCTGCTGAACGTTGTTCAGTGACTCAGTCTTTCTTCCAGTGTTTCTGGCCAAAAGTATGTCGAGGAATATAATAGTGACCCTTGTGTTTGCGGGTGTGCATGTGTATACGTGTGTGTGTGTGTGTGTGTGTCTGTGTGTGAGCGAGACAGAGAGAGAGAGACTGTATGTGAATGTGCGTGTGTGTCCATAAGAGAGTGTGAATGGGCGGGGGCGGGGTTGTCGGGGAGAAGTTGGGCGTGCTGGAGAAACCATGCATGGTTGGTCGCACGGTTGTTTGGTAGTGTGTTTCCTGATTCATAAATCTGGTATGGAATGTTGATCTCATGGTAACCATGAGACAACGATCAGAAAAATGCCAATCTGCTGAACTCATGTCATTATCTGGCCAGCTGGTGACTCCGGTGACTCAGCAATGACGTAGTTAGTTCTTTAAGTGGCCAATCAAGACACTCACATGGACCAAACCCCACATGAAAGCAGTGACTACTGGCTGGACTACATGGCATCAACTAAGTTAGTTGGAAACGCGAATAACACAGACAGGCATTACTATACTGTAAATTCGTCTGCTGGACTTGTTAGTTTCTCCTCAGTTGCATCTCATGGACTGCAGAAGGTTAAAAGGCATCTGTCTATCGCATTCGTAAGTGATGCTTGATAGATGATGGCTTGCTAACAATGGCCCTATGACATGAATGGAATGGATCAGACCAGTTTTCAAAATGTTTCCATTGACTGATGACTCTAGGCTTGATCTTACGTTTTCACGAAAGAATGAACATGAATCATCTGAAACTCTTTGTCTTTTATCTTTATTTTGGGAATAAAAGTTTTCATTCCATACCTAAACGGTGAAACAAAGTTTGCTTGTCACGTTGCAAATTAAAAGTGGGCATATCTGTGAGAATGATTTATTTGAAATTTGGAAGTAATGATAGCATGACTACAATCATAGAAGTTTACCATTATTGTGTAACAAATGGCTGAAGTGACATTGGCCGAGGTGAATTTCTTTTAAAAAAAACTGGGCTGAAGTCAGAGAAAACTGGGATATGAAGCTGGGGTGAATCTTGTTTCGACTGCAAGGAGCTGGAATCATGCTGCGATGCGATTTACTCTCAGCTGCCTTGTAAATGGCAAGGAATGCTAGTCAGAGTGTTCCTGACGCTTTGATTGAATTAATGAAACACCACAGTTTGTTGAAGTGACAGACAACCAGAACCTTATGCTTTTTGTATAGAGAAGATCAGTCTTCCGAAAAGTTTAACCCAGTCGGCCTTTTGCCTCTTGTTATGGATCAGAAAAACTCCCTCAAAAATTATCAATGAAATATTCTAGACTCTAATTCTTATCTTATTTTAAGGTACGTGTAAGGCTCTCCGTTTCAGATGTGGTTCGTTTGGTAAACTACTTAGCTTTAAGCAAAACACACTTTATTCATGCACCATATTAAAATATAAAGATAAAAATGGAAAGAGTTGGCAGGACTACCTCTGTCGAAATAATTAAAAGAATAATACATATCGAAACGACTATTCATCAACTCTTCCAGTATAGCAGTATCCCATGAACAATCGATTGACAAGGACAACTTCAGCACCTCAGATCTCCGTCACTTGATATCTGCAGTCCAGGAGCAAAGACGATCCAAAAGCACAAAACTAGAAGCGAAGAGATATAACTCAGCCCTTTTTTTTTGCAGCAGCAGTGAATTAACTATACTTGGATCTTGCTTCAAGACACAGGTTCAACAAATGAAAGCAAAAACTATAACCCTGGGTTGGGTGATCCTTACTCCACTCGGATAGTAGCTACGAAAAAGAAAAGTTTTTTTTTAAAATTCGGGAGATAGGGTGTAGGAGGTATGAGGAATAAACTATGGGAGGATATAGAGTCCAAAGAGAGAGAATAAACAGAGAAAGGAATGGATTTAGATTTAAATTTAGAATTGATTGTCACATGTACTCGAATGCAGGGAATCAGGATTTCAGTGAAAAGTGTCCAACGTCACCATTCTCTAGCGATCATCTAAGTACACAAAGAACAGGATTTAAAACAGACCAGAAGTTTAAAATAAAGCTAAAAGCAAACGAAACGTACAGATGACTCCTTTGCTTCCACCATTAGTCCTTGCCTCCAGACAAATAAAGCCAGCCCTCAGACTGTGAACATTAAGGTGTCCCGAGTTTCTGCAGTCCGCATCTGACGTCGGATACTATATCTTGGAGATGCGCTGTCGCCAGTGGGACTGTGTCGCCACTCCTCAGTGCCATCTTGCCTCAAACGACGTCGCCATCGCCGTGTGTCCACGTTAGGCTCATCTTAGCAACACAGCTGCCACTGATGGCGCCAGGCCGAGCATTTGTTTCACACTCGACGTTCAGCCCACTGGGGCGAACCACCCAGATCCTGGTTCCGGTTCAGTTTACTTCCATCTCCATTCACTGGACCATATACTGCATATAACTAGAATAAGTTGTTATTGCAGCTTTATGGCATTTAATCTGTTGGCAGCTGATCAAGATTCTTCATTGACAGAAGCCGTGTTAAAAGACGCCTTCTTAACAGGAGCCAGTAAACCGGTTAACAGCTAACCAAGGAAAATCAATAGCCGCCAATAGGCAGTATTCTTGGCTGACAATGGATTGGTGTCGTAACAACCCATTAGGTAACAAGGCCTGGTGTGTTAAGATGGGGGAAAGCCTGGTGAAAAGTGCTGAACTCCTTGATAAAAACTCCTGAACTGACCATATTCCACTCCTTTCACTGCTCATTTTTGTTCACCTGTTTGGGCTGTGTTTCCAGCTATCGTTTAATCCTCCCCTTTCTACCTGCCAGAACTTCTGCATATATAAACAACAAAACCAGCTTCCATCAGTCCTGAAGAACTGTCCCTGAAATCGAACCATTAACAGTGTTTTGTTTCCACAGATGATGCCAGGCCTATTGAGTTCCTCAGCAATTTCTGTTTTGCGAACAACTAGGCTCTGCTGTTATCTGACACCACAATCTATTACAACTACATTCGGTTCCACAATGAGAGAGTAAAGAGAACGAAAAGTCTCATACAATAACTGTAGGTTTCTGGATAACAGCTGATGTCTGTTCAGCTGCTTATAGCAACCGGTCTCAGATAATGATGCATCAGCACCTTTTTGTGCACAGAAATCCCAGAGGACAATTCACATAAACACCTTGCAAAATCCTTCGCAACGACTATGATTCTCAGATTGTGCTAACTGCAGAATTACAGAATTAGCTACTATTTATTATGAATTCCTTGCGATTCCAATCGCATTTTCTTTGCCCTATGCGGATGTCCTGGCTCTAAACATTTGTGTAAAACTCTGCTTTGGAATAATAATGAACAACTAGTGTTCGAAGTGGAATTCCAGAATGTAGCATGACCGGCTGTCTGACAGTTCAAAAATCCCACTATAATTAAACTAATTTGAGCGAAAACCACTCAATGTTAGAAAAAAAATAGAAACACAGAGGATAGGAGCAGTAGGAGTTCTTTTGGCCCTTCAAGCCTGCTCTGTCATTCTTCACGATCATGGCTGATCATTCAACTCATTAGCCTGATCCTGCTTTCTCACCATTACCTTTGATCCCATTCGTCCCAGGTGCTGCATCTAATCCCATCTTGAATACATTCAATATTTTGGCATCATGTACTATCGAAAGATGGATACATTAAAAAATATATATAACAATGGTACAGTGGCTCATTGGTTATCATTGCTGCCTGTGATGACTTGTCACTTTAAAAAGAGTATTTTATCCTGGATAATGTTGAAAAGAGCTTGTAAAGACAGACATACCGAAATATCTACTTCATCTCCGCTATAATATCAACACTTTAAGAGATCATTGAGTTATTTTTTTAAACAGCTTAACAATGGACGGGGAGTGACCAGTGCTCCCAGATCAGGCTTTCTCGTTTTTATTTCGCTGTAGCTATAGGAAGTTATTGGGGTCCCAGAAATATTGAAAGCTTCAGTAAATTACTTCCAACAGTGACTTTCTCTGAAATCTCTCTTGGTCTTGTTTCGTCTTGGAAAGTGGCAAAACAAATGAAGTGGCCTGTGGCCATATGGGTTTTTCTTGATCCAACCACAGTTGGTAGGTAGAACGTGTGAGGTACTTGCATCAGTATAGGAGGAGGTATCTGGGTAGTATGAGTAGGAGAATAAAGCCGTCTTTATCGTTGCAGAAGCTTAAGGAAAGCATTTCAGGAAAATAAGGGGGTTCCTTGTCGAAAGTACATTGAGTTTGAAAGGATAAAACAAAGTAATTTTGATAGGTAGACAAGGGCATTGAATATAGATCAAACATATGACGCTATTACAGCGACGAATATTTTAGAGGAGTTCTTGTAAATGTATTTGTACTTGTAAATTTAAGAGCTACAGGATCATGTCAATCTTTAATGTTGACAGACGAGGAGGTACTTAATTCAGAAGTACTTTTTCCAGAAAAATAGACCTAATGAGTGAAATTCATGGTGAGATAAGAAGTGCACTTTATGTAAAGTGAGGTTTGAGTGTCTACTTAAAAGTGTAGAGCTGGCTAAAGGAGTGCTGGAGAAAAGTTCAGTTCCAGGAATACAATTTATCCTTGGTACCGATATAGATGAATCATAGTTAGGAGTGCTGCTTACTTTGCTTGAAAAGCAGTGAAAAATCAGGCCACTGACGCATAACAGGAAGTATATTTTCTGGATTTTTCCGGTCACACAGGTGACCCTTTAAAGCAGAATTGGAAAGCTAAAAATAAAAGCAAGGAGATTGAAGTAGATTTATCAGAGACCACTTTTGATCGAATGGCTGCTAAAAAGAAACAAGAACAGCTGGAGAATAAGGTGGATGTTTATATTTCAGAGAAGTAAACGGAGTTACAACAGAAAGATGAAAAACTGAAACAATCGTATCAAAAAGCGTATTGAAAGAATGCTTTGTTCCAAATGTTAACATCTTTAAAAATGATTTTGATGAGTCAATGGAGACCAACAAATAATCAGGTGAATGAAAAATGGGTAGACGCTTATCAACTTGTATTAACATTGGGTTAAAGAAAGGAGGTATTGCAGATAACACATGAATTATAAGTAGGACGTCACTTAAGGGTAAAAGAATTCTCAGGCCAGACTTTGAATTTCTTTCTTATTGGCCTGAACAGCATAATGATGCAGTTAAATTTTGTCAGACATATCATATGTCATATATCATATGTTTCGGTAATCGCAAAACGTCAGAAAGTAATAAAACCAACACCATTCGTGTGCATTCCTTGCATCTTAGGAACCTTTCACAAGAGTATTAATTGACTGCAACATAAAACAAAAAGTGGGAGTCAGTACTTGCTGACAATATGGAAGTACCAACCAAGTTTCCAGAGGTCATTTCATCATGCAATATCACAGCTAAAAGGATTGTACAAGATACTGCTCAAATTTATTAAAAGATACTGACTACCCACAGAGTTACAATCAGGCCAAGATTCAAATTTTGCATCATAAATATTCAGGGAACTCATGCATAGCTTAGAAATAAAACAAGCCAAACCCAATGCCTACCCTTCAGAATTGCACGGAGCTTATAACGGCGGCATCAATATTTCAATCCCATGTTGAAGGCGCATAGCCAAGACTATCCAGGCGATTTGGATAAAATAATTCCATGTGACATCTTGCCATTAGGGATTCAACAAATGAATCTGCCACATTGAGTCCATTTGAATTAGATGTTGGGCATGAGGGGTGAGAGGGCCACTAAAGTTATTTAAGGTGAAATTTGTGAGTCAGAGGTCAGAAAACTCATATTTGGACTCTGCTTCAAATTTTAGGGAATGATTGAATAGAGCAGGAGGGTAGGCTGGTCATCACTTAAAATTAGCACAGCATGTGTTGAAACAGTGGTAGGTGAGCCTTTAAAAGCAAGCTTCAGTGACCTTTTGCAAATCGAAAAGATATTGGTTTCAAGGTAACACAGTGTGCAACTGATTGTGTTATCTCTGTCTCCAACATTGGCAGTTATTGTTAACTCTGAGAAATTGAGTGAGGTGCATTATTTGATAAGGACTCCTGAAGGAAAGAAACATCACAGACTGTGTCATGTGAATATGCTCAAAACGGATTTTGATAGGGAAGCAAAGCAGTAGGAGAACGTGTTCTTGGTTAACACACAGAGTGAAGATCCCAGTTCAGATGTTTCTTAATTGTACATTCCTCAAATTGAATCGGAAAATGAGGAAGTTATCAAAAATGGGATAAATTATTGAGTTACCTTCCAGACGAAAATCGAAATGACCTGATAAAATGTATTCCCATCACTGGGGAGATATATGGGAATAAGCAGGGAAGAACTAATTTAATCATTCATGATGTAGATACAGGAAATGTCGTTTCAAATAAGAAATATCCCTATAGACTTAACCATCTAAAGTCAGCACAAGTTCAAGTAGAAATTGAACGCATGCTCAAAGACAACATAACCAACGTGACTTGCAGTGACTGGAGCTCTCCCATCGTAATGGCACCAAAGCAAGATGGTACCTAACATTATGTGTGCGTTACTGTAAAGTTACTGCAGTGACAATGTATGATCCTCTTCCGATTCCACATTCGGAAGAATGTATTGAGAAGGTGGGACAAACTACTTATATTTATAAAGTGGACTTACTCAGAAAACACTTACAGGCACGTTTATCCGAAACAGTGAAGACAATTTCGGCTTTTGTGACACCGAACGGACTTTGCCAATTTTGAAGTCGTGACATTTTGTCTCAAAAGTGTGGGAACTACATTTCAGAAGCGAACCAATAAAATCATTTTTGGATTAGCGAATTGTGTTGTCTACATCGACGACCTCGTGATTTTTAGTCACAAATAGATGGAACATTTGCAGCATTTATCAGATTGATTCCATCGACTTCGGGTAGATGTCTCTGAAAGTAACCTGTCTAAGACTGAATTTGCAAAAACCCAAGTCACGTTCCTGAACCATGCTTTCGGACATGAACAAATGGCCTCAAGTGTTCTGAAAACAAAGGTTATTGGGGAGTTTCCCATGCCATTGATGAAGAGAGCAGCACAATGATTTTTGGTATTGCATAGGTATTATCGGAAGTTTATGCCGAATTTTCGCAGTGTGGTTGTATGACTGACAAACTTATTGAACACGTGCATAAATCACATATCATATAGTCCCTACAGTGTGGAAGCAGGCTTTTTAGTGCAACACCGATCCTCACAGAATCCCACCCAGGCCCTTTCCCCTATAGCCTAAGCTATATAGCCCAAAACAGTATGGCTAATTGGGCATGGCCAATCCACCTTGCTTGCACACCTTCGGACTGTGGGAGGAGGCCCACGCAGACGTGTGGAGAACATACAAACAACAGACAGATGCAAGAGGGTGGAATCGAACCTAGCTTTCTGGTGCTTTGAGGTTCAGTGCTAACCACTGAGCCACTGTGACAACAGACTGACAGAAGGCATTTGGCAGCATGAAAGCTGTTTTACCCTCGGCCACAGTAAGAACCACATCTATTTACGTCAAGCCATGCAACGTGGCTATTGATGCGAGTGAAATGGGTTTCGGATTGTAGTCTTATGAGAAGAGAACGCGGAGATAGAAAAAGAGAAGGCGTATGTTTCCAGAAAGTTGAATGCTCGTTTAATGTAATATTCCATGACTGACAAGGAGACCTTGAGTGCTCTGTTGGCGTTACAACATTTCAAATTTTATAATGCTGGTAATGTGTCTGAGACAATTGGGCATACTGACTAAAACTGATTAAAGTTTTTTTGAGAAATATGAGGACAAACGTTCCAGACTGCTTAGATGGTATTTATTATTGCAGGCATTCAGTTTTAAAATTATACACTTGGTACAAAGAAAAAACGTAATTGACAGAAATGTCGTCCTGATGTGAATGAAGAAAGATGAAGGTTTTCAGTGGCAAGATGAAACAGAATGAAATACCATGTCGTAGTGAATGTTTAGAGTCAATGCCATGTCTATGCATTGTAGTGCACTAATCAAGTAAGACTAAGGGTTTTTAAATGAAGCCAATTTTGTAAATTGGTGGTTTTATACGTTAAGGGAGGGGGGAGTGTAACGATGTTGTCACAGTAAAAAGGTTGTTTTATCCTGGGTTTGTAAAGTCAGAGATGCTGAAATATCAATTGAGCCGACCCAATCCAACTATTTCAGATGCTTTTTTTGTTCCTTAAAACTGTTTAACAATGGGAGATGAATGGTCGCTTTTCAGGCATCAGGTTTTCTAGCTTTTTATAGCTGTAGCTGTTGGAACATTTTGGAGTCCCAGAAGGGTTGCAAGCTTCGGGAAATGGTTCCAAACTGGCTTTCTCTGAAATATGTCTCTTGATATTTGCTCCTTTCTGGATTGCAAATTGCCTGGAAACACTTGTATCTGAATTCACCTTTCTACCAAGGGAGGTGCTTAAGGGATGTTGCCATATTGGAACAGTTATTTAGTCGCTATTATTCAGTTTTTATCAATGGTTACTTTATTCTAAATTCCTCTTTGTTTTGTTTGTATTTTATGTATAGTTTTTAAATAAGTTGTGTTTTGCTTAATGTGGAGCAGTTCGACAAGCTGCCACACTAATTTCACTTCCACCTTGAAAATTAGAAAAAAAATGTTAGCGCCGAGGCTACCTTCTTGAAATATTTTTTTCTGGGGTATGATCTGATCCATAATTTGCCTCACGGCGACAGGAATGCAGGTTCGATTCCAGCCTTGGAAGACTGTCTGTGCGGAGTTTGAACATTCTCCCATGTTTGCGTATGTTTTCTCCAGTTCCCAGTTTCCTTCCACCGTCCAAAAGATGTGCAGATCAGGTGGATTTGCTCTGGAGACCGCATGTTTACAGGGAAAGGACAGGGAGTGTGCCTGAGTGGGCACACAGTTGTGATTCAAGGGTATCTTCAGGATGTGATGCATAGATAATGGACAATGACATTTCTGCAACAATCTGAAAGAAAGAGTGTGGTGTTTCCTCTGAAAGCTTAGTTAGAGAACGGAATGAAAATTAACCCTACTTAAAAATATTATTGATCCTATTTCATTTATTGTTGTCATGTACCAAAATATTTAAAAAGTATTGTTTTGCGTGTGAGTTTCGAAGACTGTCCGTCCGTTTCTTGGATGGCCGTTTTTCCTACATGTTATTACTGTAATAGAATTGGTATATCTGTTTCAGCATTCCACATTTCCGATTTTCATCTCAGTAGCCATTTTCCCCAAGTCTTCACTCGTTTGTGATTTTTCTGGCTTTCCTTCAGCTTGTCACTTATCCGCCTTGTCTGCTCTACATGTAACTCCAGGCCCACAGCAACGTGTTTGGCTCTCAACTGCCCATTAGGTGAAGGAGCTAAATCTGAAATATTTCCACTCAGATTTGAATAAGTGTCAGCCGTACCTTGCCTTCCTGCAAATTTGTTCATTCCTGACAGACTCACCAGGTGACACTTAATCACTTTGTTGCATTTGCTTTTTTGTCAATGACATTAGGGAGATCATTAACACAACAACAAGAATAGGAAATAGCAGACACTATTTGGTCGTTCGAAGCTGTTCTTCTATTCAATCAGGATGATACATCTTACAAACATTTTCCTGCACTATCCCTAAATCCATTATTTTCATTCGTGATCACTTTATTAGAGACTGCAGGTTACAATGCTTGCCGATCAAACGAGCACTACTATTTGGTGTACAGAATAGCACAATGAATGTTGCCGTTGTATCAGTGCCAGAGTCTACCATGAAAAGGTCTGCTAGTTGGCAATGAATGATGCACACAACCATTATAAAGAATATATCCACGTATGATCCACATTCTGCACCACAGGAAAAAAAATCTCTTTCGTGCAAGTGCTATTTTTTAATGTTGTTTTAGTTATATTTAAGATTCGTCACATGGATCGCAATGCACAGTAGAAGATGGTAAAATCAGAGACATAAACTCTGGCGGTATCTAAATAAATCACTCTTACTCTTGTTCAAAAGAGAAGACAATCACTCAGGGAAATTTGAAGACTTATGCCCCTCATCCTTGTCTTACCTCCTCAGTGAGGATCTCAGATGTAACAGAAGAGTATTTCACCAGCTAGTGTTCAATATTACAGTTTGACATTCCGAAACCGTTTATTGAGGTGGATCCTGGGAAACTTCATTTTGGACATCCGTTCCTGGATCAAACATACTGGGTATATGATTAAATGGAATCAATAAATCACACATTGGAGATTTTTACTCAGATCCATCGGATGGCACAACTATTAATTTCAGTAATGTGCAGAGGGAACACATGATATCACATTCGACAGCAAAGAGCATAGTTATGGAAAATGTGTCGGGTTTTCTCGTCTTACATCAGTGATTGAGCTCTGAACCGAGGCAGGTTTCATTTATTGGGCAATTGAAAGGCGGTTTCTGGCGCAGTAATTGGTTGCATTCTCAGTTTCATCGACACAAATGGACGAATCACAGTGAGTGGGATACTAAAATACACTGGCGTAGCTTTCTTTATTTTTTTGGTCTCGATGTCTTTCTCAATCCAATTCCTTTTTTAACATATTCAGGAATCTAGCCTCTTCTTGAATTTCATACAACATTTTTTATTTCAGGTTGACACTATTACCGGAAAAGTAATTCATTTTCTCTACTTGAAATAAAAAAAGACAACTATTCTAATACCATTCTCATATTTACGTAACCAATCCAATTGAGCTGAATATACACAATGGATGTAAATTGTTAGATCAAAGTCATCAAGAAAATTATTAATTGTTTGTCGACCTTAATGCAACTATGCTGTTAACCCCTGAAGCTCCCTTGAGATTAGGTAATATTTGGGAAGTATCACTTGACTGATAGGCAAAATATCCAAGAAATTTAAAAATAAAAATTGATTCATGCGTTTGCTCCGTGCAGCTGAAAAAGATCATGATGAATTGGAAATTACACCACTTGGCCGTTCGATTCTGATTTGCCCCTAAACAAGTTCCTAACTAATTTGTCTGCGACATGAACTCCATTTTGCTTGCACTCATCATTATACCGTTTTTATGTTGCAGATCAAAGCTTTACCTAACTCATCTGTGAATGTGTTAATGACCAAGCATCTGCTGGTTTCCGTAGAAAGGCTTTCTGAATACTTAAGATCATCTGAGAGAATGTTCCCCTCATTTCATCAGCTTAACTGGAAGGTCTATTGATTTCAAATTCGTTCTCAAAGTTCCAGCATCCCTGAAAAGTGAAAACATCATCTCAGCAGCTACCAGGTCAAGGATTTACAGGATGTATCATGTTTCAGTCAGAAGATCGTTAATTCATCTCATGGTTTCATAATGGCTCTGGAAATGTATGAATTTAATTCTGGATTGTAGTGGCTGTCAGTTGTTATATTTCTGGCACATGTAACTAAATTGACTTGACGATAGAAGAGATGGTGATAGTTGAGGGTTGGTATTCGGACTGGAGGCCAGTGAACAGCGGTGTGCCAGAAGGGTTTTTTTCTGGTACGACTGCTGTTTTTATTTTTTGCTTGTATCAAATGTAAGGAAAAGAATATGGGGATCATGGTTAGTAAGTTTGCAGATGGAACCAAAATTGACGGTACAGTAAGCGGTGAGGAATGTTATCCAGTATCTTGAGTATATGGGCCAACTGACACGAAAGTCGCAGGTAGAGTTTAATTTTGATAAATGAGAGGTTTTTGTTTTCGGAAAGCAAACCAGGGCAAGACTTGCACGGTCAATGGTAAGGCAATGAGCAGTGATGTTGAACAGAAGTGTAAGGCTCATTCTTCCTTGAAAGGGTTATTGCAGGTCGATAAGCTGTTGAAGAAGGCGTTTGGCTTGCTTTCCTGCATTGGCCAGAGCATGAGGTATATGGTTTGGCACAACATGTTACATCTGTACAAGACATCGGAGAGGCAACGTTTAGAATACTTCGTACAATTCTGAACATCCTGCTGTCGGAAGGGCATTGTCAACCTGGAAGAGGGTACAGAAACAAAATAAGAGAATGTTACCAGGACTGGAGGAGGTGCGTTAGATAGTTTGAGCCCAGATAGGCTTGGAGTTTATTGCCTAGAATGGAAAAGCTTGAGGGCTAACCTTATCAATGTTTTTAATATGGTGAGAGGCATAGAAAGCTAAATCAGAAGTCTCTTTCCTTTTACAAAAGTGCACGTGTTCAACACTAGAGGGCATAGATGAGAGGGAGAAAATTTTAAAAGTGGCATGAAAACAATATATTCACACAGAAAATGATGCTTATATTGAATGAGCTGCCAGAAGAAGGGATAGGAACGGCAGAATTGCAAAACTTAAAAGACGTTTGGATAGATAATGAATAGGAAATGTTTCGAGGAATGTGGGTCAAATGGAGCCAAATGAAGCTAGTTCAGTTTGGGATACCTGCTCAGCATGGACGAGTTGGCGTGAAGTGCCTGGTTCCATACCGGATGACTCTATGAACCTGTAAGAAGAGAACAAGCTTGGATCAGGCTGTATCCTAGTAATAATCCCCTGTACATATTCTCTGCAATCTAACAATGTATTTTACTGAAATAGATTCATAATTGTAGACCCAGGCCTTTTTTTTATTAACTGCGTAAGGATTATCATTCACAATAAGACTCAGTGCGCATCAATGCATGACAGTGCCCATCAACCTCAGATCATTCATGGGCAAGCGGAAAATACCTCAGGCCACGTTCATTCACTTCAATGACACCCACTTGCAGAACCACTAAATATCACTGGCAACGAAAACGCATTTAGAACGTAGCAGACATACCCGATGAGGTTAATGCTGTTGATGTGACGCATATAGGCATCTAGTAGGTACATGATGCAGTGTCACACTACAGATTTGTGAGGAAAGACATAGGTAATCTATTCGAAGAGAGGGCGGCAACAGGATACACAATTGACAGTTTGCCCAGAATCAGACAGCAATGATATATTGGTATTTTTTGGGCTGCAGGAAAGCTTGTAGCTGTGTTACCCAGGGATTATTAATGGGTCCCTTGCTTTTAAACCTCGTTTTAATTTCTGTATACAAATAATTAGAAGGTTAAAATTGACACACGAGGCGCTCTTTGATTACTTATTTCGCATTATTTAAACCCAAACAACGGAACCTCATATAATTCAATAACTTTCAATGTGCATTTGGCCTTCCATTTTCGCATGTTTTGTTTTATCTGTACATGTTGCTGTCCTTCTCTGTGATGGAAGATGTAACTGATTTTCTTCTGGAAGCAATTCCACTGACCACAGGAAGGTGCGCCCTGAACATAATCAAAAGATCAGCTTCACCCTTAGACAGAAAGTGATTATTTGAAGAAAACAAAATACATGAGGAGATGGAATTCCCAGAAAATCGCACAATATTACTGAATTGCTTCAACTTGTCCTGTAAAAAATTAAGGCAACAGACAGCGCTGGTTATCACAGTGTACTGAGATCTACAGTGAATAAGAGTCCCTAGACACTCATAGACAAACTGGTCCAGGTCAACACTCATGAGTTGGTAGCAAGAAAATATGAGGAATTGGATACCAGACATAACGTACAGACCATGAATGTTAAAATAGATCTTGATCCGAACGGATTTGTCACTTTAGAGCCAATACTTGTCAGTATTGGAAATGTGACATTGGGCGCCTCTTTAATCCTGGATAGAACTGAGATATTTCCCGACCCATTGGCAAACAATTAGAATAACGAACTGTAATTTACATGAAACATGAAACATCCTGAGCGATCTTTCCATGGTTAGTACTAACACAAAGCCTTCACTTGTTGAGCATTTGAGATTACAGCACAAAGTCGAAAAACTAATTGCCTGTCATTTTTTTGTTTTTCCTTTTCTCCAAAAGGATCGTTTGACTTTGTCATTAATTTTTCTTGGAACACTGAGGGGTGGGCCGTTAAATATATCCAAGGCCGATTTAGAGAGAGTTTTGATGGACAGGAGAGAAAAAAAAAAAGTGTTATTTTGCTGGGAGGAAAGGAGAGCAGAGACATGATGAGAGCAGTTATGGAGGCGCGGGGTTGAAGGGCTGACTGGTGTATTAATGTTCCTATTCGTCATGATCATTTGAAGATGCCCAGGCATCCCGAATCAATTTGCACTTATAAAAGTTCCAAATCTCGTGCCTTACGATCAAGCACAATCTTTCCAAAGTGATCGAGTGTGGAAGTGGGCTCAGGGACACCACAATTTAAAGTGTCTGAGGTAAAAAATAGGGATTGATTGAAATCAAGGATTCACTGGAACTAGTTCCATAATTCTGTTAGAGGTGTATGACAATTTATCATTTCCTCGCTTAGCACATTGACAATTAATTGTCCAACTTGGCAGCATACGTTGATGAAATCCTGAGTATTAAGTAAATTTTGAATTATTTCCACTTTCAGCTAACTACAGAGGATGATCTATGCATTTGAAGAGAACGCTATTAAGCTTGAAATAAAATTATCTTAAATCGGGAAGAGAAAGAATTGTGAAATTTTAAGGCATGATAAGGAGGGTGTGGAAGATAAAGACATCAATGTGAAGGATTGGAGAGAGTCAGCTGCTTTCTGTCTGAATAACTGTGGTTAGTCTGCAGCTGATATCATGTCTGCGAAACAAACCAATCTGTACATTGAACACGCCCTTCATTTGTTCAAGAAGAAAAGGCTGTGTTCGATCTGGGTTTAGTCAATGATATAAAATCACAAGAGTAAACATATTTTGAACAGTGTGCTGTTGCCTTTCGGATTTGATGTCATGATTTCCCTGTGGGCTTTTGTAATAATAACGGCCATGCCACCGAGTGAGTCTGGAGTCAATTTGTTAGCGCGTGTTTCATCTGTTTTACTCAGATTTTTGACTCCTTAATTGTTTTTGTTGCAGGAACGAGCGGCCAAGATTCAGTTTCCCCGGAATCACTTGAGCAAACGGTTCAGGTAGGAGCTGATGTAAGCCTGAACTGCATTTACCAAACAACGTATGCTGCTCCGACTCTCTTCTGGTACGTCCAGTATCCAGGGGAACCTCCGAGATATTTATTGAAGATATTCAACAAGGAACAGGGAGACAAGTCTCAAGAATTCTCCAACAGGTTTTCTGCTATTTTGGACAACGAAAAGAAGATAGTTACATTAAAAATAGCAGCTGTTTCTCCCTCTGACTCTGCTGTCTATCACTGTGCACTAAGCTCCACACTGATACAGAAGTTCAGTCAGCCCGTACAAAAACCAACAAGACGATATCAACAGCTCGCCTCCCTCTACCCCTACCACACACACACACACACACACACACACACACACACACACACACACACACACAGATGTGTGAGCCGGATTATTATCTTCATTTGTTGAAAACCAAATTACGAAGTTCAGCTCTTCCAAATATCTCTACTGTGATTCACATAGTTTATTGTTCTCTATAAAGCCACTCTTTATATCGGTTGTACAAATTGTTCATGATCAGGGAGCAGTGCGTTTAAAAGCAGCGCCAATATTACAACAAAATTAGTTCTTACTCATCAATGACCAAAATCGAGTTTGACAGGACTGAGTGATCAGAATTCAAGATAATGTTCATTTCAATTTTATTCAGCAATCATCGAAGAGATGTTGCACTTGCATTGATTTTATTTTCAACTGACGTCGATGGATCAGTGGATATTACTGGACAAAATGGAGCTGGGAATTGTACTAAAAGTTGGCAGTGAATGGATCAATGTAATCTTACTGAGTGGCGGAGAATGTTCAAAAGGCCAAAGGGCTTAGGTCCAGTAGATACTTTGTGATCATGTGGCCAGATCTCTGATGTCATGGCCTAGACAAGGAAAGGAGGTAAAAGCCATTTCTCTGTCACCTGGTTATTCTGTCAGAAATGGACCAGTTGTGTCACGAGACACATATGACAAATCATCAGCTCTGGCTTGAAGCAATTCAACTTCAGTAACTTCTCTACAAGTCTACTATGAGTTAAGACCATAAACAATTTACTTTCAAACGCCATTGTTAAAATCCTCTATTCCCTATGAAAACATGCCATCTGTTACTATTTTCTCAATTGTCGTTGCTGCTGCTCACTTAGTTGAAACGTTACTCCGATGAATAAAAATGCTCACTTGTAAGTAATAAGACCATGGCAATATTTCCACTGTCTATATATCCCTGTGCTGCAGTATATGTCATAGACTTGCTAACATTGATTATAGTTGTCCTCTTAAGTTGTTTTATTTCCATGTTTCTGCAGGCGT
The DNA here is from genome assembly GCA_024137785.1 of Ginglymostoma cirratum. Lineage (NCBI taxonomy): Eukaryota > Metazoa > Chordata > Chondrichthyes > Orectolobiformes > Ginglymostomatidae > Ginglymostoma > Ginglymostoma cirratum. The sequence goes on along the minus strand of JAHRHZ010000116.1, from coordinate 261,764 downwards.
TACTTATGAAGATTCAATGTCACAGTGGGCGCTTACAGAGGTACAGATTGATGGAGATTTAGTGAGCAATCATTTCAGCTACTTTACAGCAATTGATTTATATTTTTACAGTTGTACCGACACGACCCGGGTAATTCTCTGAAATTCTTGATCGACATTCATTTATACAGGATGCTGTAGCATGTGACGTTGTCACTCGAGTTTTCCTCCTCTGAGAAAATTTAAAAGGGTTGGGAAATTCACTACCGGTGAGTTGCAGCTGTTTGACAGTGCATTTTTTTTCCTGTGTAGTGAGAGACACAGTGACAGGAACCAGATGGACCCTGAAAGATAAAGAAACACTGTTATAAACAACTCTTAACAGAAAGCAGCTGTGACCCACAAAGCTACACCAGTTATTGCACGTCGTTTTGGCTCGATGTCATTCCTTTATACATCAATGAGATGAGGGGCAACGCTGACTATCCAGCATTTATTGCTCATCCCTAATTGCTCAGAAGGCAGCTGAGAGACAACCATATTTCTGTGGGTCTGGAGGCACATGCAGGCCAGACCAAGTGAGGATGGCAGTTTTTTTCCGCAAAGCAGATTAACGAAACAGACAGAATTTACCCTGACAATTGATTCATCGTCATCATTATATTCTTAATTCAAGGTGCTTTATTGAACTCAAATTGCACCATTTGCCGTGGTGGAATGTAATCTGGGTCTCTGGATTAATAGCCTAGTGATAATACCATAATACCATGCTATTGCCTCTCCCCATTACGGTGAGGCTCACTGCAAGGAAATAGACCGGGATGTCAGAGGATAGCAGCTCCGAGATGGCCAATCGGTACAACCACTTTGACTGCTGGACTGTATCGGAAAACCACAGCTGAGCAAAATCCTCCCTCAATTCAGCTGCAACGCTCATGTGTCTCCGGGCTGCAAATACTGGCTATCGGCATGGGTACTGACAGTACCAGAATAAGGAATAAAGATTGTCAGCGTAAGTGCAGCTTAAAGTGACATCTTCTGACTGTGGCTGTGTGAGCGAAGGATTCCGCTTAATAACAGAAAGTTAATTGCTCTGATCCGGCACACAAAAGTAACGAGAGTGGAAGCCATCAATGACATATGCATTTAAATTGAACTGCCGTTTAGAAAAGAAGCAATCACATTCAGTGCGACTTGATAGCAAGAAGAAATTAGAGCATACAGTAATTACTTCAGACAATTAAACTTGTCTATATCCGTGATGGAAAGCCAGAGGAGAATTCTTTTCTTTTTTTCCCCCTTGATCTCATTTCTTTCTGCCTGTCCTTCTGTTCATATCTCCTTCATCTTTTCCCCTGATTTACGCTTCACGACTCAATTGTGTTGACACTCCTGCCAGTCCAATACTTAATGAAAAGGCCACTGGCTGGTTTCAATTTGAGAAATACAGAAAATCACGGTTTTCTAAGTTTGAAACATTTTGTCACAATGAAGGTTTCTGAGATTACCGCGAAAACGGTGAACTGCATCATTACTGCTGCCCTTCCAGGAGATCTCTTTATGTGTTAGAAATCTGTAGAATGTCAAATATGAGAAAAAAAAACCTTCATAGAATTGGCCGAGACTGGTATGATGTCACGTCCGTCACAAAAAGCATCCGTAATCTCTGCTTCAGATTGGTCTGGGGTCATTTCCATTCTTACATTTCACTGCGTGCTTCTGACATTAAACTCACATTCCACGAAACTGAGAAAATGGCCACTAAAGAGAGACAGCCTGATCTTTCATAAATCAGTCAGTCTGTTGTTTACTTGATCTGAGATATTTATCTCAAAAAAAATTAGGAAGAAGGGTCATTGGACTCGAAAGGTTTATTCCATTTTATCTCCACAGATGCAGCCAAACTCGCTGAGATTTTCCAACAATTGTTGTTTTGAAACTTAGTTTGTTGATGGCTTCAGTTTTGAACAACGTCTTAACAGGGATACACAATATGATTTTTGTTTTAGTGTCACGCTCTTCGAATGAAACACTGAGCTGCGGAATGGATAGAATGGTTTGACTTCGACCTCAAATGGGCGTCAACATCCCGAGGAGTCCAGAGGTATTGGAGATGGTCCGCTCGAAATATACAAGGGCACTCTCCGTGACAGCTGTACATGATTGATCTGGATTGTTCCTGGTAGCTGCATACATGAGAGCATTGAACAGAGGTCTTAAAGTACCATTTGACTTTCCGTGTCTATATCTTTGTGACTTGTTTTCAAAGTTCAGATTCATATCTTTGCGAAATATGCTCATTTTACGTTAACTGTGAATGTCTCAGCAATAGCCTTCCATTGACTAAACCTCATGAAGAGACCCGATTCCAAAGTTTCAGGAAACTGGCAGTAGTGATGTAGAAAAGGTGATTAATAGTGCACAGAAGCAGGGAAACCTGTTCCAAAGGCAAATTAAAAGAAGTGATTGAGTAAATTTTAAAAACGCTAGTTGAAGGGGAAGTGCGATTTGGAATAAAGTAATGTTATTTAAGCAGTCGAATGTTGTGCTTTGGTATGATTTTTGCGGAAGGTCCTACGACTGTCACAGTACTTGCAAAATTATTGCGTCTGCTTATTGGTGTGAGTGCACCGGCTTGAGGACACACCTGGGAATCTCAGAGTGCGCATTTGGACATGATCGAAATGTCCCTGCATCAGCACACGCTTAGTGGCAATGTCAGATACAAGAGCCCCGAAGTAACTTTAGGGAACCTTTATTTTGGTATAAATCAGTAGTGAACCACATTGAAAAATCTAAAGATTTATCTTAAGCCCCCATGGTATGCACCTTCAGGAAGTAGCTTGGAGCTTTCCTGGAATACTGGGCATACCAGAACAGTCTCGGAGAAAGTTCAGCTGTTGAGTAATGAGCCTCTATTGTCACATTTTGCCCTTCCAAAACCGTTATTTCAGATGATTTGTGAGAAACAGACACCTGTGGAAAAAAAAATGGAGAACGATTCAAAATTCAGAGAGAATAAATAATTCCTGAATGATATGCTAACTGTTTCAACCCTGAGTCGGCAGACTGGAAGAGAATTAATATGAGGAAAACATATGGGCAACATATGAGTTTTGAGAAAGAGTTTAACAGAAAATTAACCAAGAGGATTTCCTTACGTTGTCTCTTCTAGAACGATGCTAAGGTCTTATCGAGATGTTGGTGGCGTTTAAGAGGAACAAGATTGTCTGCTCTGTTAGGATTGATGATTACTACACTCCAATCAAAGTCAGCTGCAAAAATTACTCACTCCCTCTTTTTTTAATTTCTCACTGATTTTTTCAGGCTCACTGTTCTTTTGATTTGCGTTGGTCACTTTTACAGAAAGGACATCTCCGTGTCACTTCTTCCTATTTTTCTTGACAGTGTGAAGTTTCGAAAAATAAAAAGAAGCGTTTCAAGCTTCTGAGAAAAAAGGAACACTTTGCCCAAAATTAGAATAACTAACTGTGTATTTGTCAACCTGAAACAAAGCAGAAACTAGTGGACAGGCACAACAGTTCTGGTAGCATCTGTGAAGGGAAAGTAGAGTCAATGGTGTTAGTCTCATGACCCTTCATCTGAACCAAAGAAAGAACATATCCGGTGAAAATGATGCAAGAGGAGACTGTCTCTTTGTCTTTCTCTTTCTCTTCTACAAAGACAATTACATTTCCAAAATGCACAGAATATCAAATGTAAGAGCCCAAGGTTCTTCCCACTGACATTCCAGAACAAACGTTACACTCAGGCAACACATTTGTATGATTGTAGAAACAGCTCGGAGAAAGGTTTCGGGATTTTGGAATAGTGTTCAAGAAGAAAAGTGTGAATTTCATGTTGCAGTGAACGCTAAAAATTTCCGCAATTTTGCTCAAGAACTTGTTTGTGTTACACTGAATCCCAACATCCTCCCCGCGACCAACCCCTAGATATTGAAGATGGGAGCGAAACAGGTTGATATTTGATGATTAGCACTGTAACAAAGGCTGAAAGTCCGCTTTTCATGCTTTAAAAACGTAATGCTTCAATCATTTCGGAGGGAAAAATTATATACAATGAAAATAATATTAAATTCTTTTTAAAAATTCAGCATTGACATTAATAAAAGGTGCAAGCATGCACACCCTCTTCCCTGATACTCTTGTGGTCAGGTGTTAGCTCTTTCACTACTGCGACCTGGGTTCAATTTCCTGTCGTGGAAGGAGAAGCTCTCGTTTTTGTACGAGATGTTAAAATAACCAGGAATTCCTTGTGAAAATAGCAAATGCAAAAGCAGAGCTGGTCTGCTGGAATCAGTAAAGGTTTTACATCAGGGATGAAAGCATCACACAGGGCAGGAATAATTCATGTATTCGTTTGTTCCCAGGAATCATACACTCCTAAATACCGACCACAGTACGACACCAACCCCGTTCCTCAGTGAAGCACATACGATTCTGAGTGAGACTTACACCTCGGTTGTGTCAAATTTGTTTCACCTTTTAGAATATTCTTCGGCTTTAGTGCATTATCCCAGAATAATCGCCCAATTAAGAAAGAGATGAGGAGGAATTTCATCTTCTATTTAACAGTTGTAAATAAGTGGAATTATTTCCGGCAGCCAGCTGTCGAGGTCGGTGACCAGAGGGCAATTAATAGTCACCGATTTCTGTGAGTCGAGATTTACATGTAGACCAGTCATTTTTGCCGAAATGACATGAGTGATCCAGATAGATTTTTTCTGGGAGTTTTTCCAACTATCTATTCATGATCATCATTAGACCCATAGTTACCGAAATATTAAAGTGAATTTATATTCCACCCGAATTCGAACTAAGGTCCCCAAAACATGAATTAGGTTACGAGACTAACACTCCATTGAAAATACAACCAGGCCATCGTGTCCCCACCTGGACAGTCGACATGAAGAAGCGGTGGTGCTTGTGTTTATTGGATGTTCACACAGTCAATATTTCCATTTCGGCCCATGTCCCTGTGCTCACCACAACTCTGCAGGATATAGCTGCTAGGTATGGATGGAGTAATTGGCAAACGTAGCAATGATCCTGACCACAGACCAAACGCCTGTCGGCTCGATTTCTGCCTTGATCGAGTACAAGACTCAACTTTACCTACCAGCAAGCACTTCAGAGTCAAAGTTACAGCTTCTTAAAGAAGTGGAATTTGCCTTGACTGCCTCTGATCAATCTGGCACTTTACCCTTCATTCTCGTTGGATCCTGCTTTCGTACGATTCGCAAAGTTGGAAACTGGACTTCCTTGCTTGTTTCCTTTCCATTCCAAGGAGCCACTGTGAATAGACGGTGGGTTTGGGAAATTGAAAGATATACATGATGATCTTGTCAGACTTTGTCATCTCTCTCTTCTCTAATGAGACATTGATTCGCTGATGTTTACTGATCTGAGACATTTAAAGGATTGTCGTTCCTGTACATCATGAATTCAAACCTTATCTCGGCTTCAGAACAATGTGAATACTTAGAAGAGAGGGATGGGAACAATAGTACAAATTGCATTCGTGCCAAGTAGGAGTTGGACAAACAGTCGCCTGAAACATAGTCAGATACTTTATCTATTATGCCATTGGCTGAGTCAAGACGAAAAAAAGGCTATATCCTGCAGATTTTGGATGTTAACGGTGACATGACCAGAAACGAGAACATTCACAATGTTAGCAAGCAGGAATGATAATCGCCATCACTGGTTCAATTCAACCTTTTCCCACACTTGGAATCAGGTATTCCACTGACAAAGAAAGCACATTTGTCATGAGGTGGCTGCTTCAGTATCGCTTATTTCTCTGCTGGAACTTTCCATTGTTGTCGTCACAGACACTCCGCTATTTTCTGTACCAATCCAGTCCTTTCCTGCTTTGAACCATGATCTCTTTGAGTGAAGTTCCTGATGAAATTCAAAGAGAAGTTTCTGGTCACTTCTAGGCTGGTGTCTAGAATCAGACGAGTTGAATGGCACCTTCGTTAGTGTCTCCTATTCACTGGAGGTCAACTCCTCTCAAACGCCCCTAATATCATCAGCATGTTCTGTCTCTTGCTGTAGTCAATCGGCTGATGAACGTTAGAATATGCCAGCTCTGCTTTCTTAACATTGAAAACCAGAGCGACAATATTCATTGTTCGAAGTTATGAGAGTGGGAGAGAGACGTTTCTGGTGAAGATGTTGTTGACGTTTCTGGTGAAGATGTTTTTGAAGTGAGGAATAGGCACAAGAACGTGAACAAGTCAGCTCCCAAGTGTCACTTTCAGTTGCACAGGTGTTCCAATGAATTTAAGTCAGAACTTGCATCGTTCAATCCTATACATAATTCTTCGTCATGAAATAAAGATTTTGTTCGCTTCTGTGAGTTAACGAAATGAAAATGAATTCCTGTTTACAATCAGCATGCACACCCCAAAAAGGACAATGGCAGCAGATAGATGGAAAAACTGCCACTCACGATTCTGCACTCCAAGCCACTCACCGTTCTGAGTTGGAAATACATCACTGTACATTCAGTCTTGCTGTGTCTAAATCCTGGAACTCATACCCCAACTGCATCACGGTTGTACATAATTGACAAGGTGTTCAAGTTTTCGAGAATGTAGCTCATCACCTCCAACTCTGGAGTAATTAGGAATGAACAGTGATTCTTGTCCTGGTGAGTAGCATCCATCTCCCAGAATTTTCTTCTTTTCGTTGCTGTTTCTATCCAGAGACATAGAAATATTTGGGAACAAGTTCAGAGGTGAAGCAAGGGAGTTAAACTAAATGAAAGGCGTTGATGCCTGGAAGACATGAGGAAGCAAATGAGTGTGGAACTAATTTGGCAAGTCTCAAAGTAGATATCAATTGGTCAGGATTTATTGCTCACTGTTTACACTGATTGAAACATGACTCCTGATCAATTAACCACAGCCACCCTCTTCCTCTAGTGAGGTTCCCCTGTGTGTGTTAGAATTGTTAATGGGCCCCGAGGCGATTAACACACCTCCCTTACGCTGTTAGTTTAGCAGGTGAAAGTACCACTTTTAAACCAAAGCAGGATGAGTCGTAGAGTCATGCAGTTATACAGCGCAGTAATAGAATCTGCGGTCCAACCAGCCCATGTCGAACATACACCCAAAATAAACTTGTCCCACCTGCCTGCGCTTGGCCCATATCCTTGCCAACATTTCTTATACATACTTAATTTACTGGCTTTTACAGATTATGCCTTTACATGCAGTCACCCACATTCATCTCCTCTGGAAGTTCACTCCCCTCATAAGCAACTGTTTCTATTTTAAAACATAAAAGCTCCCCGTGTTTTTTTTCTTTTGAAATCTTTGTTCTGTCCTCTTAAAATATGCTCTTCATTACTAAAATTCTGCCCCCTAGGGAAAAAAAAACACCTGACATTGAATGAACACAGTACTCAGAAGAGTTTTCACCAAATTTCTGCACAACCTTAAAATGATGTGCAAACTCTTATTCTCAAAGGTCTGCACACAGATGATAAGCGTGCTAAACTCCGTGATAAGGATGCAATCCATTGTTAATGCAGACTTCAAATAAATATGCACCTGACGCCAGAGATATCTTTATTCTACAACGGTATTCAAGTCTGTACTTTTGGTTGTCGGAGTCCCGCCCTTGTTTGCTTTTCCAAAATGCAATATTTCCCATTTATTTAATGCAGATCCAACTTCCACTCTTCAGCCCGTTAATGCAATTGATCAAAATCTCTTTGTAATGTTAGATAATTTTCTTTAGTGTTCACTATACCTCCAACTTTGAAATCATTCACAAATTGACTAAGGATACCTTGTTTATTCTCAAATAAATTATATAGACGGAGACATTTGTCAAGTTGCTGAACGAATCAGAAACGCAGGTACCCCACCACACCAACAGCATTAAAAAGCACAGTATCCGGAAGCTGCTGGATCTGTGCCTCACAATCTACTTCATCTTCAACTATTGTATATTCAAATAAATCACCGAAACAATGGTCTCCCAAATATCAGGACCAAAAGTAGACGCGGTAATGCAATGGCTCGAATAAACAGTGCACCCCACAAGATGACCAGCAGACTCCTCAGTCCCCTAGGTATCAGGGTAGCCTACAAACAAACGATCATCTTGCGACAGCTACTGGCGATTATAAAAGATCCCATAGCCATAATTAATAAAAGTAATGAAAGATACAAAATACCATGCAAGGACTGAGCGAAATATTACATCGGCCAAACTGCCAGAAAACTGACAATAAGGATACAGGAACACTCAGTAACGACGAAGAAACACGGACAACAAAGGACACGAATTCGACTGGGAAAACATATCCTTAATAACACAAGCCAAACAAAGGCATGCCAGAAATTCCTGGAGGCCTGGCATTCCAACTGGAACTCCATCAACAACCATATTGAAATGGACCCGATATATAAACAAATTAATGCAATAACCGATATAATGCCAACTTCACCAGGACGGAAACTGGGTCTTGGCGCTGAAAGATCCCAACCCTAACTGCCAAACTCACAGGCAATTTGTCAAAGCTTCTTGCAGCCTTTAGTAATTACATTGCTTTTACTTTCATTTGCACGACAGATTGGTTTCTCTCTGTCACCATGGTTTTACTGTGTGGAGAAAAAGATTCATCAGCCTATCGTATCTGCATTGGTCATCAAAAATCCATACGGTCGGTAGCCTTGTGTTCTCCTCCGTTTCAAGTAATGACCTCAATTATATGTTTTCTGGAATATTTTAATCACCAACTACGCAGCAAATAGGACAGAAGTATGACGTGGATTGATCCCCATTTTCAACCACAGAAGGAAACACACAGACTCATCTCCTGAGTGACATAGTCCTCAGGACTAGACCTGCTCCATTATCTTCAAATCAGCTCCCCGTCTACAGACACAAATTTCGTTGACAAGTGGCTTCGCTAAACATCGAAAATAGTTGTTTTGAACTGGGACATGAAATCAACTGTGAGTTGAAGTAATCACACAATCTGCTATTGTGCAACTTTTGATTTCGCGAAACCTGCGACTCATTAACTGTGGTTTCTTAGCATGCTTACAAACCAACACACGGCAGGTATTCCTCACTGGAAACAAGTAATGCACGACAAATTCTTAAAAAAAAACTTAGTGTTGCGTGTCTTTCAGTTTCTGTCCTTATCTCGTCTCCAGCTATCTCTGACCATTCAGCTCCCAGTTTGGTGTGCTGAACGATGCTAAAAGAGGCTGATCTTGACATTCGGTGGTGTTACCGTCACAGAACCTTCCACCATCAACATCCTGGTTGGTACTATTGACCAGAAATTCAACTGCATTTGCCAAATAAATACACTGGCTACGAAGTCATGCCAGAGGCTAGGAATAATGCACTGAATGGCTCAAGTCCTTACTCTCCAAATCCTGGGATGTAGTCCACCATCTACAAGGCACAAGTCAGGAATGTGATGGAATATTCCCCACTTGCCTGGATGTGTGCAGTTTCCAAAACACTCAAGAAGCTTGACACCATCCAGACGAAAGCAGCGCACTTGATTGGCATTACATCCGCAAGTATACAATCTTTCAGCCACAACACGCACGACAGCAATGAGTGCTATCTACAAGATGCACTGCAGCAATTTATCAAACATTCTCAGGCAGAATTTTCCAAACAAGCGAACGCTTCCTTCTGTTAGGACAAGGGGGGAAGATACAAAGGAAAACCACCAACGCCAAGGTCCTTCCCTTGCCACACAGCATACTGACTTGGAAATATATTGCCTTTCTTCACTGTCACTGGGTCATAATCCTGGAATTCATTCACTATGGCTTTTTGGATCAATCAATACATGGTGAAATGCAACTGTTCCAAAAGGCAGCTTATCACAACCTTCTCAGGAGCAAGAAGGGACAACAATAAGTGCTGGCCAGCCAGCGATGCCCGCAACAGACAGAAGTCAGTTTTTAAAAAAAGAAGAGGAAGTTTCCTTGGCTATATCTGCTCAGTCTAAAGCTGACCCTTCATTCTCCTCTGATGCCGGTCCCCAAAACGGTTTCTAAAGGTGTGGCTGTTTGGCTCGCCGAGCTGGCTCATTGTTCCACAGACGTTTCATTACCCTGCTGCGCAACATCATCAGTGAGATGTGTGTGTATTGGTCATATCATTCTATAGCTAAACGATGTTCGTGTAACCTTGTTGTTAATTTCCCTTTAGTTGGTCCGATATTTTGTTTGTCACAGCCTCTGCAGTGCAGCATTTGATGAAGCGCCATTGGGTTTTTCCGCCTGTTGTTTAAACTCTGGAGTGTGTTGAGATGTTTACCTCACTTCCGGTTTTCCTTTGCAGCGGAGTGTCAATGCAGTTGAGCTCTATGCATTTGCTGATGACTTTTTGATGAAGTAACGGGCTTCTAGGAATACCCATGCTTGTCTTTGTTTTGCTTGTCCCAGGTTCTTGGTCTTGTCCCAGTCGAATTTGTGGTTTTCCTTGTCCATGTAGATAGAGATGAGTTGGTCAGAAGAAAAATTTTGTCAGACTATGCCTATTACACGAATTACACCAGGACACACTCAACATGCTACCTTACACAGGAACACATCTGAACTGACCACAAGACTCCGACACCACTGGGCATCGAAATAGCACACAAACCCACATCAACCCTCCGACAACTGCTCATCCGGACCAAAGAAATTTTACCCACAATTGACAGGATCAATGTCATATACGAGATACCCTGCAGAGACTGTGACAAACAAAATATCGGACAAATTGAAGGGAAATTGACAACAAGGTTACACGTACATTATTTAGCTATAAAATGATACGACCAATACACACACATCTCTATACAAATAGATAAGGAGAACCATCATTTCGACTGGGGCAACGCCAAGGTTCTGAGACAAGTTAAGCAAAGACAAGCGCGGGAATTCCTAGATGCCTGGTACTCCACCAAGAAAGCCATCAACAAATGTATAGGGCTTGACCCTGTATACTGTTCACTGTGAAGGAAAACTGGAACAGCGATAAGGCAGCATTGGAGAAGCAGGAAAGCTGACATTTCGGGTTTGAATTTATCGCTTGTAGTTCGGGAAATTGTAACATTCAGGTAAGGGGCATTAGTAACATGCAATGCGCTTGACATTATTCAAGTTGTTCGAGTGTTTCATTCTTAGAATCATGTGACAGATCATTGCCTCGCGAACCAAGTACTGCAGTGCCCTGTTTCAATGGAGGTTTACTGGACTAAAACCAGTTGCTGAATTTTGCAAACTACGTCATCAAAATAACAGTGAAACACTTCGGGGCACCTGAATGGCAATAACATTTTATTTGTTTTTTACTTACTAAACTGACAGTATTAAATTTTTCCAAAAAAAAATCAAAAAATGTTTTGAGTTCGATTGAGAAGAGTAAGTTCTCAGCTCAAATCTGGAACTATTCTGGATCAACCCTTGTTCTCACTCTGTGCCTGCTGCACTGTCAGAATCACTGTCTCTCTGAGAGTTTTTGAACGTATTCAGGCCAGGTCTCAGTCTCTGTGGGTCTCAAAGCGCAGAAATACACTGTGGAGTCCGTTAGTTCTGTTTTCAATATATTCAGCTCGATTTTGTGGTTCACGTGATCAAAGTCTGCGGAAAACCGGTCACCTGGAAATCTCACTGTGTTCTCACTATATTGGTTTCTGGATAATAGAAACTCCATGGAGCCGCTTAAACGTTGATAGTACCAGAAAAGATAAGGAGTGTTGCTTGTTGTAGTGTAGTTACAAAACAGCTGGGCATTATCTTTCTCATTCACTGAGATTGAAGCCGGTGTCTGAGTGACAGAATCCCCGCGACAAAATACTGTAAAAAACAAGGAGTAATAGGAAATTTATTAAAAAAAATTCTTTTTTATTGTCCACATTCGGCCCGTCAAATTGAACCAAAACATGAGAATTACCAAGAAGGATCAGTTTCTGAAAAAAAAACTTCAGCAATCCGAAAAATAATTCCAGGAAGCAAAACCACTGCAACCTGAAGAACAAATCAGGGAAGTTAACCAAAAAGCCATTTTTCGCAACGCAGCAAATGTGACTGGAAAGAGCTTCAACAGCCGAAGTAAAACTTTCTTGATAAACATGTCATATCTTCTACAGAAGTCATTTCGCAATTCATCTCTGCAACTTGAACGTACAACTGTTTAAGTCAGCGAGTTTAAAGCTCCCGTTCCTGTCACAGCATGTTAGTGGCCTCAGTCCCGGATAGATTTTCGTCCTAACTCTTCTGCTGTAATCGACTTGAAAACATTCGCTAAATTCCCCTGAACATGCTTGGTGTTAAATCCAAATGATTGTTTTCATTTGGGCGAATGTATTGCTGCTCCTGTTTTGGAGAAATTGATCGAGTAAATGTAATTACTCCTGGTGATCTGAAACAGAAAGATCCACAATTTATCGGCCTACCTGGTAGAGCAGCCGCAGCTGTGAGGAATAAATGAAGTACGCCTGGCAACATTTTTGCAGAAATCACGCTGAAAGTGAGCTAAGCGAGTCTAAGCTGAAATAGTTTTAGTCAATAGTTGGTAAAAATGAAGAGTCATTTCCGGATCTCTGACCATTGGTTCATTTTTGCCGAAGACATGTGGTGCCAGCCAATGTACATCGACCTATTCTGTCCTTAAATTCAGCCAATCACATTGAGGCTCCTTTCATCGCCACTTTCGACAACAGCAGCAAAAAGGAAATTTTTTTTAAAAATCATCAGACAACAGGGTTTTCTGCAGAGATTAAACAAATGTTGATATGATACAGCTTTTTATTTTTCTCGTAGGAAAAGTCAGGGAAGAAACCCAGTTTATATTTTCGAGTATCAGAGCCGGAGATCTCGAGTTAACAGAACATTTGTCTGATTATGAGGACTCCCTGCAGTCCATGCAGGGTGACATTTTGTCGGAGCGATTTGAACACAGTGATGAGATAAAGAAAAATTATATTTTCAATTCCTTAAATGGTACGCAAGATTGGTGTTTTCGCTGCATATACTGGTTAGATTCGTAGCAAACACAGTTTTTTTTAGTTTTAGTTTGTACCATAACTAATGTAATGATACTTAAACAGATACTCTGCAGTGCCTGAAGGAGACAGCTCACCGCCTCATATTCAAGGAGTATCGGAGATAGATAACAGTATTGCCATCTGCACCCAAACACTGGTTATGAAATTTTAACGTAGACTCTCAGTTTCTCTGAAAGTTTGAGTCTGAATGGGGAGGGAGCAGACATGAACATTAACACACAATCCTGACAAACGAAAATGTACTTCATCAAGTTTACAGATGACAAAAAATAATAAAAAGGTGAGTGGTGAAGATGGCACAAACAGCCTGCAAGAAGACAAGGATGTAAATAGTTTAAGAAAGTGGGATTACAGCGTCCTCTGGCGAGATATCTAGGAACATTGTATTACAAGGAAATGAATGAATCAGATGTTGGATTGATATCGAATAATTATCTTTTAGGAAACGTTTGTTGAGACAACTGAAGTCATTAACTGTTCATGAAATGTGAATGATGTTAAAAAGGCTGTTTTTCTTCCTCCGTTGTGATTTATGGCTTTTGTCAATAAATTCTGCAAGAACCAGTGAATCCCTGAACCCGTGAATGAATTAAAATTAAAAATGCCTTGTAGATAGAGTTTAAAACGTTTTGTTGAACATTTGCATCTATGGGAGGCGATGGTATATCAATAATTCGTGAGACTACTAATCCAGAAGTGGATGAATGCTCTGGGCACATTTGTTCAAACCCCGCTAAGCTCATGGTGTAAATTGAATTGAATAAAATAAAACGTCCAGAAATAAGAATCCACTAATGACGATGACAATATTGTTGATTGCCTGAAAATGCATTCTGACTCATTAATGTCGTTCACGGAACTAAATTTTCTGTCCTCACTTGGTCTTGCCTACATTCAAATCCAGGCTGATAGCTGTGGCAAGCATGGGGCTGGATGAACACAACAGGTCAAGCAGCATCATAGGAGCAGGAAAACTTGACGTTTCGGGCCTAAACCCTTC